>ML796212.1:455301-472448 GCA_009831015.1 Picea engelmannii
TATTTGTTTTCCTATGTTAAACATTACATTGTATACACAAATTTATGATAAAAGGCAAATTAATGTTACATCAAAAGCAAACTCATTGCTATAGTTCTATGGCAGAGACTAATAACAATGTCATTCCAATTTAAATATATTCTCGTTAATGTGTTACTTGTCTCCTTATATTGACATAATAAGGGTTCATGAAATTTAAAGCCAAAATAAAATCTCCTTCTTGTTCTCTATTGTAGCATGACGAAGTGAATATCAGGTGGAATGCATGCATGTCTAGGGTCGCCACATTCAAGACCAACAATATCGAGAATGTATACATGTACAGGATTGTCGCGTTCAAGACTGATAACATGGTGACATTTATATCATTTTTCATTGGCTATCAAACGTGCATGCATGTCCAAGCTCACCACGTTCAAGACCTAGGATATCACTCATGACATTAATATCGTTTGTCTTTGGGTATCGAACGGTCCTAAATTCTAGGAAACATTAACATGAAGACCATTATTTTTATAACATAAACTCTGTGTTTAGTTTTTTTAAATATTTTATTGGTTTTTGAATTAGTTTATTATTGTTTTCATGACATAAGTTTTGTATAATTCTTTAAATCATTTGCTTTATTTATTCGGTTTGAATTAGTTTATTAATGACAACTACAAATGCTTGCATTGCCTTGTTGTCTATTATGTATATGGATTTGCATTGATAAATGTATTCGTCACCTTATACGAATCAAACCATTGCATTGATGAATGTATCCATCACCTTATATGAATCAAATCAATGTGCACAAGTCGTCGCAAATCAAGTCAATGTGCACAAAGCTTTTCTGCAGTGGCTATGCTTTCTTGCAGGGACATCGCCACTGCAGTGGTACTTGTTTTATTGGGTGGAGGAGAATAATTATTTTTTACAAATAAACATACTTTATGTATTTGGAAGGTTTCATCAAAGATACAAATGAATACAATAGTGCGGAATTAGAGACGACTAAGATTTTCGGCTAGCCTCAACCTCTCAAGATATAGTTTTCTTTCTTTTAAATTTTTCCTTCTCAATATATTTCATGTTTTAATAATATAAAAACTTTGTCCCCAAGGTGTAGGACAGTCGGTGACAGAGTGTGCTGTTAAGGCACTCAATGATGTTAAAGTCACCGGTTCGAAACTTGCAGGGACAAAAAATCCAACCATGTTAAGGGTTGGTGTGGCTCAGGCCGGGTGCGATCCCCGAGTAATTTTGACGATTTAGATGTCCCTGAATCGCGATTTCTTAGCCACAAGTTAGTCCCACATGTCACGGACAAACAAACAAATAAACAAACAAACAAAAATAATATAAAAACTTTTATTATTTATTTTATGTTTTCATAAGATTACTAATTTTTATTTATTTTTAATGGAGGTGACTTCTTTGCTACTTGATTTGCTTATATGTAGCCGTTATAGTGGATTTTTTCAAGTCACAAAATTAAGAGTTACTTTGTGAAAGATATTTAATTAATAAAGATATATTTAGTAAATAAAAACAAATGTTATATTCTTAGGACAAGAAGCATTTAGGACATTTTTATTTTTTTTAAAGTCTTCTTCAAATTTGATAAGAATTTTGGTCTAAATTATATTTTTACTTGTTTGCAAGGAACTTTGATCATGAAACTTTGTTTTCGAGATTTTTGGTCCATTTTAAAACGATTAAATCATCAAAACTTTGAAAGACTAAGTGGATAAGATTTAACTTTACCTTGTTGGAATATTTACCCTCATTGAAAACAAGATTGCATAGCAGCATATACCTGTCGCTATGCAGGAATTGAATGTCAAAATTTGTGGTTATTGATCTAATTCCAATGGTACTCGTTGAATGTTAAAATTTGTGGTTGGTTATCTAATTTCTCAATCAACTGGTATTCCTCACTAGATTTTTTATCAATCCATAAAATAAAATAATATAAGGAAGTGCTGAAAGATTTCTCAAAAATTGAAAAGAAATAATAAAAGAAAAGTTAAATATGATAACAACGAATTATCATTAGATTCATACAAAGATGGTTGGTCAACTTGTACCTCTCTATAATAACGACGGATGCCATCATATGTTTCCATGGCCATTTTCCAATTAGCAAAGCAACCATTGAATCTACCAAGATCTCTCTATTCTGCGAGTGAAAATATACATATTAGAATGGCCTCATATTAAAAATATTTTGCGAGTGAAAGTATAGCTATTAGAATGGCCACATATTAAGAACATTCAGTTGGAGATGGATCAATCTGGTTTGAACTATCACAACATTTGTTGACATGACTGCCCTTAGAATGCATATTTTGTTTCCATATTGTTTGTAAGTGTTGGAACGATCAAGAATTTTGGTCGCATGTGGGCCGAATCGGGCAGTCGCCAATCGTGCCTCATTTTGTGCATGCCTAATCTCTGAATGTGTTTTCTTCTTTACTTTTTTTTAGCTGGACTTGGTAGACTATCATTTATGCCTGATATTTGCAAAGTCATTTATGAAGGATCGGTGACGAGGCTATTGGTGAATCGGGTCAAGCCAAAATTGAAGGCGGGTACGATTGTATTAATTCGATGATTTAGAGTTGATTCAATTCTGATGCATTTGCAGCCATGTGGGAAATAAGAGGGTCAAATGAATAACCAATCATATGACAAATAACTCCCAGATAATTGGTCAACCCTCATCTAATATGTAGTCAAACCACAAATCTATTGCTATATAACTGCCACGAATCTATTGTTATATAGTTGTGTGGCAGGTATATAGCAGTTCCTCACCTAGTTAGTAGTCAAGTGTTGGTTGCAATGCAATCCAAAGAGCGGTAGCTCAAGAAAAGGTAAGCCTTCGTTGTGATTCCTACTCTGCAGTAAATTTGTTCTCCTACATCCATGATCCAAAGCCTTCCACACACATAAACGAAGTGAGGGTTTCGAAGTTTCAACCATCATGCTTTCTTTGTTTTACTTTGAAGTGGCAGATTTTGTTAACTTCTTAGAAAAATGAAAAGCTATGATGAGTTGTTAACTTCAAAAATATCATCCTCAATATTGAGAAAGCCGTAGCTAGAACTAGAGAATAAAACTCCAAATTCATTAACCAATAAAAGAACAAATAAATAAATTTAAATGTTTAAAAATAATAATAAAATATAACATCTAAAATAAAACTAGGTAAAACATTGAGAAATTTTTTATCAACTCACAAAGTAATATATATTTAATGTGAAAGGATCGCTATATACGCTACCTCAACAGATATAATAAGGCAATTTGAATGCTCCATGGTGTTCATTATTTATGGTAATGAAATATGAATCAAATAAGACAAATTAGTCCAAACATTTGGCATGATAATGTCACAATCACTTTAAAATATATAATAAAAGAAAGAACTCTATCTATATGTGTTATTTTTTTTATTAATCAATGTTATATAATTATATTTATATAGCGTGTATTATGCTTATTATTAATTATACCATTATACTAAATGCATGTCTCATGTTATATATATATACTTCACTCATACATTGTCTACTCAAACTCAAACAAACATGATAGTGTTATATTGACTTCAAATATATTAAAAAAATACTTTATATGTATGTGTTATGTTTCTTATTAATTAATATTATATTTTTATATAATTATATTTATATTTATATGTGTATTCTTTTTATTATATTGTTGGTACTGTCAGGGAGGTAGTATATAGCAATGAGTTAGTATTGATTTTCATATTAGTTTTATGTTGACTTAAAAAATGTGTATAAATTTTAATGTTGAATATAAAAAATAAAATAAAATAAATTAATATAATAAAATTAGTATTTTTATGACCCTTCATTGGTCAATAAATTGATAGTGTTATTGCAGCCTTTACTTCATTCGAGGTTTGAAATAAATTTTGGCATGACTATAGATGAGTGTCACTTTCTTATAAGGTACAACTCTATTGATAAAATAATTTTATAACAAATATAAAATAAAAACCATACATATACATATGTTCATATTGAATTAGTCGTCTTTCACAACTCCCAAAACACATTGAATGGAGACACTTTACCCATCAATTCTATATAAACCAAGTCACGTGAAATGAATCCATTGACCTATGAAATAAGACTTTTTTTTTTTTCTTCTTTTCTTATTTTTCCAAATGTGTAGTTATGAAACCATTTTTAATTCTTTTGGTAAGTTAATTGATAGTTGTGGGGTTAGAAACCCAATGGATCTGGTGGCAGGCTTGTTTGGACAGCTTGCTGGCATTGGTGGGGCAGACTCCCATCCGTTTTTTTGGCAGACGTGATTTGGCATACGATTAAACTTGTTAGGACAATCTCTATGAATGCAAAACCTCCACTATACACTAAAAACTGCTATTCAAAAAACCAGTCGCTTATGGAGACATATGATAGAAACGTTGGGCTCCAAAATAAATTTAAGTTTTTTTGAAATGACATATTTTAATTATAGGAACGGGCTAAAGCACTCGCACACCCTCTGAGGGGAATGGGAAACCTCAAAGGCAAAGAAAACTCAGTAAATTTACATAGATTTGAGTAAAATTACTTTTATTATCTTTGGAAACAGTATATCCCAGCCTGCTGCACTTGTTAATTATACCATTATATTTTAAATGCATGTCTCATGTTATATATATGTATATATATAGTCTACTCAAACTCAAGCATAGTGTTACATTGACTTCAAATATATTAAAAAAATACTCTATATGCATGTGTTATGCTTCTTATTAATCAATGTTATATTTTTATATCTTATATGCATGCATGTGTTATGTTTTTTTTTTTGTTAATTAATGTTATATTATTATATTTTATATGTATGTCTTATGCTTTTTATTAAGCTTCAAGAGTTAGCTCAAGTAGTCTTGAGCTTGATGTGAGTTCTCTCTTCCAGTGATTAATTGGGGAGGTCACAAGTTCGACTATCTTGATCGTCTTGGGGTTAGGCTTCATAATCGGGGTCGACGACTTACCCTATTTACCATCCACGAATGTGGGTAAGTATTCAAAGGGTTTCCGCAATTTCTTTCATCGAAAAAAAATGCCTTATGCTTTTATTAATCAATGTTATATTTTTTTTATCAATAAAAATATGCATATTTCTAAGTAAATGTACAAAAGATTTACAAAATACAAAAGTATATAAGGCATGAAAGTGATTTCAAGAACCTTTAAAAGTGTGCTTGTTATTTTTCCCATATTCCCACATTTTGTTATTTTTCGAGTTCATCTGCGTTTGTGCATTTGGAATGTAGAGTGCGGATAGTCTTGTTGTCTTCCTTTTGGTTGTCATTTTGCCCACATTTCACATCTAGTGCAGGGCCTAATTTTCAAGTTTTCTTTCTTTCTTTTACATTTCTACTTTTCTGCATTTTGCACATTTGTGGAGTGTGGATTGTCTTTTTGCTTTCCCCACTTTCTTGCATCTACTTGATTGGTTTGGAGTTCTTGCATTCCCACATTTGATGTAGAGCGCAAAGTGTAGAGCCGTGCATTTCTTGCATTCCAAGTCCCTACATTTTCACATCTCCACATCTAGTATTGCATTCCAAGTCCTTGCATTTCCTCATCTTCGCATCCAATGACTTAGAATTAATCAATGTGATATTATTATTATTAGTTTTATGAATTGTAAATGTGTCTAGAAACACATTATATATATATATGAGTGGTAGATATGTGTAAGATAACTAATGTAAGTGCCAATTACCATTAAATCTATTTCAATTTCTTTATTTGGGAGGTTTAGGCAATTAAATTAGACATGGGAGTTTTACTTCAATGTGGCTAAATTACCCATATAAAAAGAGACACCTCATATCTTGTTATGATGGAGAGAAACACTTTAAAAGTGACAATTATTAAGTTTGATACATACATACCCCCAACAAATGTGAACACTCTACAAATGTATATATTAACCCAAATTTCTACAACATTGTGATTTTATATCTCCATGTAAGTTGTGATATGTCAAACCAACAATCATTAAACAATGAAGCAAGCATGAGAACTATTGCATAAAATTCATGGTTTTTAATTAATTTTAAAAACCAAAGATAGAACATGAAAACATTTATGTTGAAATATGTTTCAAGTCAAGTATATAGTATGAGTGGGTCAAACAGTTAAGAACATGTGTTTCGTCCTTGAAAGTCATAGGTTCAAATCCAAAGGGGGGTAGGGTATGTACACCTCCCTAGACTAAACAATCAAATCATTGCACCTAAGGGATCCCTTGTCCCACAAACAAGGGGTGCTCATATGTCAATTTTTATTTTTTCGTATTGTATTTGTTTCATGTTTCGTTTGACATTTCATGTTTCTAGTAACATACTCTATGAGTACATCTTTCCCATTTGTAAGACAATGATGGATTATCATCCCTTAGGTATTTTGATTTTGAAAGACTTGTAGGCCCATCTTCCCTTTAAGTCTCTTCCTCCACATCCACCTCATGAGACTTTCTTCGAGACTTGTTTTTCTTAGGTTGCTTTAGCCTCATGACAATTACCTAAGGTGTAAATTTGTAGCTTCAAAATCCATATTTTTTGTTCACCATTTCCAATACTTTGTAAAACATATAGACATACAAAATATATTTTGCACCACATGTAGTATAAAAGTGGGCTTTGAGCGTGCTCAACCATAATCCTGAGGACTTTTCAACTGACTTCAATGATGTTATCGCTTAGAGAATGTCATTGGAAAAAAATGTACTTTTTAATATTGATATTAATATTTGAGTTGATGTAGTTTTTAATTTGTTACATTATAACTAATTCCTAACATATCTCACATTATGACATTTAGATGGAGCCTAGGAAAATATTTTTACGGCTAGGGTTTCTTCCCTAGTTGTCGCCCTTGAACTTGCAAGCATCCTTTTTCATGTCAGTTTAGGAAGAGATGAATATGTGTGTTGAAGCCATCCATGCCCTTCTTATGTTGCATGTTGTGTCATTTGATCTTCTCCCTTTGTTATGGAGGAGTCCTTGGGCCATGCACGCTCTTTGGAGTCGGTTGTTGGTTTTTCCATGGGCGAGCCTTCCCTCTTAGCGAATGTGAAATGCATATTTTCCGAGAGGGGGGAATCCATCCCCATTCTGGACTTGGGGCATTCTCCGACAAAATCAAACTCTATTTATCTAAAGGAGCAAGGCTTAGTAGGCAATTTTACAGGCCTTTGGCCTAGTCCTAAATCAGTCATGGAATGGATTTCTAAGAACTGGGTTGATCAAAATCTCGCTACTGTGTTTTATTGTGGATTTTTTTTTTATGTATTTATATTTGAAACTAAAGAACCTCGGCACCTGATCTTCAAATATGGCCCCTACTTCATGGACTCCAAGGGAATGTTTCTTTCCCATTTGACTCTTGATTTCAACCCAAACATGGAGATCTCCTCTACCCCTGTATTGATTAGACTGTCGCACCTCTCCCTTTTTTCTAAGGTGAAGACAATTTCAAAGCCATTAGAGATAAGTTGGGTCGTTATATAACTCAATCTGAGGCTAAGGGTAATATTTTCACATGTGCCAAAACATGTGTGAAAATGGATTTTGAGAAAGGATTGTGGGAGGTGATTCAACTCAACATGGAGGGTTGGAATCACCTTCATGCCCTTGATTATGAGTAGGTTCCTTTCAAATTTAATTTTTTCCATGAGTATGGGCACTTTGCCAAAAGTTTCCCTAAAGCCCAAGTAACTCAACCATCTTCTAAGTTGACTCCAACTCCTTGGCATAATGTCGATCAAGGTTTCAAACAAGTTTAAAGAAAGGATGAGAAACAACACCCTAGGGGCACTCAACCTAACAAGCCTCATGAATGCCCATCTATTCCCTCCAATAATAGATTTGAAGCTTTGGAAACTCATGATGAAGAAAAAGAGTGTTTAGACGATGAAGATTCTCAGAATAACAACTAAAAGTGCAAGTCTAAGACACCAACAAAAGAACAAGGTTCAAATATTGCATATGAGACCTCATATGGAGTTTGTGCAACTCCACCTATGAAGGATTCAGAACCAACACCAAAGGCCACAACACCACCCATGAAGGATGGGACTCCATTATGGATCTCGACAACTCCCCACGCCCATGTTGGGGAGGAGGTCGGTGATGAAAGGGAGGGTGAGGAGAATTCTAGTTCTCCTTCTTTTGCATATGTTCTAAAAAAGGATTTGTGCCCTTCTCCTCCATAAACTAGAGTCGGGAAGTCAAATAAAGAGCGCAGAGAGAAAGAAGTAGAATCAAGGATCTTACTAGGTTCTCAACAAACTTTGGATGACTTTGCATTCAGTGAGGGGTGAGTTCCTCATTGTAGTTAATTGTGTTTTTTTTTTTTCATTATCCTTTGTAATCGATTTGTAAGAATTTATTCTTACAAACACGAAGCAACAAATACTTGGAATCCTCGACTGGAAAGTCCTCTACTTTTTATAGGTGTTACTTTTGAAACATGTTATGTTTTGAGGAAGCCCAAAAATTCAAAGATTGTATTCGGTACTAGTTTATGTGACCACATTTTTGTATGTATAATACAAATTCAGTTTTGGTTAAAAAAAACATATCCCACACTACAAAATATAATTTTTTTTTCCAAGTTACAAAGCTCGGGGAAACCCCCCTAGTACTTCCCCTCATTTTGAGGATTGTACCTAGGGTAAACCGTATAAACTTCAAGGCACAAGGTTGGTCAACAACATGGCTTGGAGTTATTACAATGATATACTCATTAAGAGCTCAACATCTCACTTACGGGAATTGAACTTGGGTGGGGAGGATAGCAATAATTCCTCCCAGCCACTCGAGCTAAACCCAATTAACACTACAAAATAGTACACACACACACAAGATTGTTTCGAGGTTGTTGTACAATGTTTACAATGTGATTGGTTGTGAATTATGGAGGTAGATAAAATATGTGATGGAACCATAGAATCTCAAATATTGCCTTGGTTCTTTGTGTAAATAGTTTTGGATGATGACACTCAAAGCAATTTTAATTGTACGTTTTTACTTGTCAAGTAGGTGGATTGCTTGCATAGGTGAATCTCTTGGAAAACAATGATGTAGTACGAAAACATATGTCAAGAAGATGGTGTTTGTCATCACATGTTGTTGTTTCACTAATAATCCTTCCTTCATCACTCTATGATGCACTCTTGATGGAGTTTATTCACCTCTCACATCTACCAACAATAGCATTAGTTTTCATGGCCTTACTTTGTTGTGTGGCTTTACTTTTACCCAATCTCTTGCACTTTGGCATAAAAAAGCATTGGGCCTATAATTCTCTTTCAACTTTGATTTTCTTGATTCACATTGTCATTCCATTAACAAGTTTCCCTTGGTACATGGTGATTGAGGCACCATTGTCAATGTCATTTATCTTGTTCTACCCATATATGAGGTTATTTATATATTTTTCGATCACCTTTGAGTAAATGGAGACACTATCAAGTGTATTCACTCTCTCCTAGTACAATCCTTATGTACGTAAAAGTTTCTCATAAATTCCTTTCATCTCTAAAAAATGTTGTTTGTTACTTCACTATTAATCTCACTTCAATTCAGGGCTTATTGAACTCAAAATATCCCAAATAGAATGCTTCATAGATTTTAATCAAAATTGTATTTCGAAGATACATGTCTCTCTATTTCACATCACTCATAAAGATAACGAACTTTAGTCCACAAACATGCACGATGTAAAATTTACCTAAGCACATGATAATGCATGAATATAATCTATAATATAAAATGATCGATATCATACATATCACCACCCCTTCATCATGTAATTCCACCATACATCCTTCAACAATAGCGTAGTCTAAAATTCTAACGGTGTCAAGCTAGTTGCGGCTCTGTATTTTAGGGTTTAGCGATCGTGGTTGTCAGAGCCTTAATGACTCCCTCTGAGGGAGGGGATCCGCCATTGGGATCCTCATCCTCAGACCTGTAGACCTTCCAGACCTTAATATCATCCTACGCAAAAACCTCCAAGCCAGCCCCCTCGAGATTTGTTAAAAAAGTAGTTGAAATTCGTAAGGTGATTGTCTTTTCTCCCTCAGCGCGACCCCTTGCTCTCATACTAGAGGACATAGAACTGATCGGGAAATTTACAGGACTCTAGCCCTCCCCAAAAGCCATGCACCTCTGGCTGGAAGTGAACTAGCGCAAACTGATCCAGAGACAAATGTCGGCAACATTCTGTGGTAAGGGATTCTTTGCCTTCCTGTTTGAAAAAAGAAGAAGATAGAGATCTGATATTCCGAAGTGGACCTTACTTCATGGGTGCAAGAGGAATGTACTTAAATAAATGGACTCATGATTTCAGCCCAGAAAACGACATTCCCTCAGCAGTCCCTGTCTGGGTAAGACTGCCTTTCCTTCCCCTCCATTGTTGGAATGACGAAACCAAAAGAAACGTAGGAAACACTCTAGGAAAGTTTATCGATCGTGTTGAACCACGAGAGGGTTTACAGGCATGCACCAGGCTCTGTGTGGAAGTAGATCTGGAAAAGGGACTCCCAGAAGCAATACAAGTGAACCTAGATAGTTGGTCTTACATCCAACAAGTTGACTATGAAAAAATCACCTTCAAATGTAAAGCTTGTCACGAATATAGTCATTTTGCCAAATCCTTCCCCCGAGATAAAGAAACGCAAGATCAAGATCCAAAACAAGATCAATGGCAGTAACCAAAGTGGAAAAAAGAAAATGAAAAAACTAAATCCATCCTGGTTCAGAGCCACAGGGAAAAACCCCCAGATCCAAAAGAAGCACATCCAGAATCTCCACACAAAGGAGAATCAAGTCATAACTGATACGTTGGTCTCAACCTAAAAGGAAATACAAAGGAAATAAAGGAGTCCTGGGAAGAAAATGATAGAAAGGGACAAGAAGAGACAGGATAAGGGAACAGTAAAGGCAAAGAAAAAGAAAAAGAAGTATTGGACTTGAGTGGGGATTCAACAGCAAAATCAATCCCCAACCAAAACCCGGAGATTCCAGAAATGTTAGAAGAGGAAAAGAAGGACACCTCAAATAGTGATTCTGACCTGGGACTAACTCAACAGTCCAACACAAAGAAACTTGGAAGAAAATCCCAAAGGAATAAAAGATAATCGGCTGCAGACAGAGAAAAAGAACCGGGCATCCAAAAAACAATAGAGGAGACACTAAAGAAAGATGGAAAATTTTGGAAAAACAAGGCAGCCCATCATAAGGGAACAACTTCACAACCCTCAAAAGGGGGGGCACCAAAATATATTGATAAATGATGAAAGTCGTCTCTTGGAATTGTAGAGGATTAGGAAGCAGGGTCAAAAAAGAAGAAGTTAGAAAATTATTACAAATAGAAAATCCCTTAATCCTCATGCTCTAGGAGATGAAAATGAGGGATCTGGAAACCCTCAAAGACCTTTAAAAAATTTGGAAAAAAAGAGAAGGAAGAGCAGTCAGTTCTAGAGGGGCATCGGGAGGAATAGGAACTTTCTGGAATGCTGAGGAACTCGACCTAAGAGATTAGGTGCAGACACAGTTCTAGTTGATCGTCACTCTCCTCAAGAAAGACTCAGGTACACAATACTCCATAATAAATGTTTATATGACCAATAACTATATAGAAAAAAATGAATGTTGGCAATCCCTTCTGGACCTGGCCATTGACAATCCCCCTAGAAACCTTATCATTGTTGGAGATTTCAATACAACCAGACGGACAAAAGAAAAATGAGGAGGTTCTGTCCTGAGAGATCAATTCCGAGAAAGGTTGGACAATCTTATCTCGGATTTGGATCTCTTTGACGTTCCTTCAGACAAGGGAACGTTCAGTTGGAATAATAGAAGAACTAGCCCAAGGCACATAGCGGAAAGATTGGATCGCTTCCTTATTAGCAGCTCCCTTTTGTCTCTTCTAGACTAACTATGCTCCTCGAACCTTCCTTGGTTAGGGTCAGATCACCGACCTATCAGACTAGTCTTTGAAGCTCAAAAAAATTGGGGACCCATCCCCTTCAGATTCAACCCTCTTTGGTTGGATCGCTCGGAGCTCATTCAGTCCATTGCTCAAAAATGGGATCAGTGGATCTCTGGTTCTCCCAATTTCATATGGGAGCAGAAGCTAAAACTGGTAAAAGAACTCCTAAATATCTAGGCAATAAACTCATTGCAAAGCAACACCAGGGACAAAAAGCTACAACTTGAAAATCTGTAGGAGGAAATGTAAACAACAAAGATCCAGCAAAGCCACATCATAAGAGAACAAAAAATCCACAAGGATTATATGCAATCGCTAGCAGAAGAGGAAATCACCTGGCACTTAAAGTCCAGAAGCCTATGGTTGAAAGCAGGGGACCACAACACCTCCTTTTTCCACATACATGAAAAAGTCAGAAATTGGGCAAACCAAATCTCATAAATCAAAACCCCAGAAGGGGAAATCCTAAAAGACTTCAACCAAATCAAACAACAAGCTTTAACGCACTTTCAAAAACTGTATACCACGTCTGGTAGGGTTGAAGAACAAACATTAGATGCTTTTCTCATACACATCCCCAGTAAGGTTACAAAGGAAGATAATACGCATCTGGACAGACCAATTGAAGAAGAAAAAATTCTAAAAGCTCTGAATCAATTCCATGAAGACAAAGCCCCGGGTCCAGACGGCTTCACTCTCCATTTCCACAAAAATTGTTGGCACATAATTAAAAAATATTTCATAAGGATGATAAGATTTGCACACAAGGCAAAGAAGTTGGGAGGGGCCACCAATTCCTCCTTCTTAGCTCTCATCCCAAAAGAAATTGGAGCCTCTTCTATGGACCGTTTCAGACCCATCTCTCTCTACAATATCTCCTACAAAATTTTCTCCAAAATAATCGCCAACAGGTTAAATCCTTTACTTAGATCCCTAATCCTTCCAAGTCAAGGAGGATTTGTGGCAGGCCGTCAGATTTGGGACAACTTCATCCTAGTTCAAGAGGCAATTAACGTCGACAACTCTTGAGAAGAATCATGTATGGCAATAAAACTCGATATGGCAAATGCTTTTGATAGAGTAGAACATAAATTCCTTTTTAAAGTCATGGAAAAATTCATTTTCAGTCAAAACTTCATTTCCTGGATAGAATCCAGTATTGCCTCCCCTTGGATAGCACCCCTCCTAGATGGAAGACCTAGCCCCTTCTTCAAAGCGTCCAGAAGTTTAAGACAAGGTTGCCCTCTCTCCCCCATCCTTTTTGTGATCATGGTCGAATCCCTAAATCGTACTCTCGAATGGTAAAGCATAAATCATACTATCCCATGTATCAAAATTTCCCAAGGGGTCAAAAGACTGAACCACTCCAATTTGAAGATGACACAAAATTCTGGCCAGAATAATTTTGCAAGTTTTGGACACCTTTCTTCTAGTTTCGGGAGGGCTCCTGAACAAGGAAAAATGCCAAATTTACGTCTGGAATGTAGTTGCAGTCATTAGAGTGGAAATTTCTCAAATAATGGGATTCGCCATCACCCAAGAATGGAAATCCTTCAAATATTTAGGTCTGCCTCTATGTATAAAAGCACTCCCTGGCGAGTTTTGGCAATTGTCTCTCCAAAAGGTTAAAGAAAAGATGGAATCTTGGGGTTCAAGATGGCTCAACCCAACAGGAAGGGTGGTCCTAATCAAATCAATCCTCTCGACTCTCCCCATTTTTCAATTTTCTACCCTTCTAGCTCCAAAGGGAATCCTAAAAGATTTGGCGCACCTTATCCGCAAATTCTTGTGGCAAGGAGGAAACTCTAATCACAAAAAATTCCACCTGGTGAACTGGGATATGGTCACCTTTCCCAAAAAAAAAGTGGGAGACTTGGAATCAAAGATCCTGAAGTCACCAATATAGCAATGGGCGCTAAACTTCTCTGGAGGATAATCACAGGAGAAAAGGATTGGTGGAAAATGGCTCTCATCAAAAAGTACAGGATGGGTAAAAGAAAAAGAAGCATAGACAAAACTCAAACTCCCCAAATAGGATCTCAAATATGGAAAATAATAAGGGTCGCTACTCCATTCTTCAAAGAATATCTTTCCTGGATCTCGGGAAATGGAAAAATGATCAGAATCTGGCAAGATCCAATTCTAGGGGTGGACCTCAATTCCCGTGAAGCAAAAACCCGTGATCTAAAAAGATGGATGCTTGATGAACATAAACGCACCCTCTATGATATTTCAGTCTGGAACGAGAATGGCAGCTGGAAGGATTGGCATCTGGGGATAGTACCTGAGCACTTGACCAACCAGGCACATCGTCTAACCTCTCTCCTGAAAGGGGCAACCCCCATCCTTCAAACCACTCTAGACATCCGGGGATGGGGTATAAATGGCTACTCGGTAAAAGAAGGATATAACACACTCCTCTCCACTACAAGAGAGCATCACAACTCAACAAAATGGAAAAATGCCTCGAGTCATGACTCCCTCCCCAAAGTTAACTTCTTCATTTGGTCCCTACCTCATGGGAAAATACTCACAAGAGAGAATCTTATAAAAAGAGGCTTCCACGACCCTTTCAACTGCCGTATGTGTCAAAGAAATCAAGATAATATTCACCATCTCTTCTGGAACTGCCCCTTCTCACAAATTGTTTGGAAAGTGGCCTTCAGAGATCTATCTAGAAAAATAAGATGGCCCTCAACTCCCAATCCCAACTTGGGGAATTGGGACAAGTACTATCAGGGATCCTTCCAGGAAAAACCAATCATGAAGCATATTTGGAGGGCGGTCCCCAAGTTTGTCTGCTGGTAGATATGGCTGGCTAGAAACAAAAAAATCTTTCAGGGGACCGTTTCTCTCCCCCAAACTGTAGCTGCTAAGGCCAAACTGCTTCTCTCAGAAGTCATGTACTCAAAACCTCTAAATGTAGAAGATCCAACCAATTGGAATGACCGGGAAAAAGATTGAATGGAAAGTTTTAATGTTAATCCATTTAAATATTCACCTGCAACGCATAGATCGGGCTGGCAGCTTCACAATATCCACAACATAGAACCCTGGATCCAAAAGCAGCAAATTCATACTCTTTGTTTTGATGGAGCTTCAAAGGAAAGCCCAGGGGAAGCATGCGCGCAGGGGGGGTTCTCTTTGAACATGGAGGAAAAATATCTCTAAATTATCATTGGAATCTTGGGACGGATACTAACAATAAAGTCGAGGCCTAGGATCTACTAAAAGGCATCCAACTCACCTAGACTCAACAAATCTGAGAGTTGAACGTTCTTGGAGACTCCAAAAATATAATAAGAATGATGGTCCATGGGTCCAACCTTTGAGATTTAAGCCTAAAGCAAATAACAGATAGAGTAAGGGTGGATTCTCGAGACATTAAGATAACCTTCTACCACATAATGAGAGAAAACAACAAAGAAGCAGACAAAATGGCGAATGCAGCCATTGGGAAAACGCTTGATTCCTTAAGCGTAGATGGAATGGTAACATCAACCCCCCTGTTCTAATACATCATATGACCAAGTACCATTACTAAAAGGAGGACACCGAAGTAAGGGGGCACTTCATTGAGGCCTTAAGCATAAACGAAGGTCAAATGAACAGGAGAGGGACTCACGCTCCTCAAGTCGCCAACCCAAGAATTACTGTAGAAAACCCGAGGAACTTTGAAGTGTTCCCAGATTACACAACCCAACTCTCGCTTAGACTGTCGCCCCTGAGCTCGTTGGTTCCCTTGCTGAAGACTGGTGACCTCTTGCCTAGTTTGTGGGCTCCGACCCATTTCCTGCAGAAAATCCGAGAAAATTTCAAGACCAGAGTGTCTCCAACCTACGAAGCAATGCAGAAAGGTAAAGGAGCTATAGTGGAATCTAGGAATTGGGCCGAGGATCCATTTGAAGAGGAGTGTGACGGGTGCAGCAGAATTAGACTGCAACTTGGAGAAATTGGCGCCAACAGGGCCTTTGAACTCGAAACGTTGTCCCAGCATAGACACATGATTGAAAAGCTCCAGGATGAGAGCTACGCTCAGTGAATCCAGATAGAGGATCACCGCATGAAAATGGAAACAATGAAAAGAATATTAGAACAGCTGGAAGGTACATAGCAACCTCCAAGCAACTAGGGAGAGCAGCGGGAAAATTCCAAGAATGAGCAGTCGAATTCAGTAAACCAAATCCCAGACTTGAACGAGCCGCACCCAGAAAATATGTTGGATTTATAACATGTCAAACTGGAAAAGGGTAACTAATCTATGGAATTTTAATGTTTTTTCTTACAATTTGTATCAACGGAATCTACTACCGGAGTTATCCGGGGAACTCTACCTTCATAAATTTTGTTAGGCAAGGGGGTTGTATAAAAAATTATTGTTCCAAAAATGCACCCTGTTTTTGTAAAAGATTCTCTCTAAGTGACATCCCTCGAAGGTCTATATTGACCATTTTTTTGTAAATTTGTGGATTCTTCCACACATCTAATATATACTTTACTAGTTTATGTTAAAAAAAAATAGTGTAGTCTAAACATTCTACCTTTTGGCTCTTTTTCGACGATTTTTTCCATTTGATTTTGCCCGAAATCCAAATAAGAATGGTTGGGTCTATAGATTTGAGTGGCTAAGTTTGTATGATCGGATTGCCCCAAGGGTTTTTCAGCACGTCTATTCCATTTATGCATTCAAAAATGCAATTTAAACAATAGAAAATAGCAATTTTATCCAAATTTACATCGTCAAATTCCAGGAAAAAAAAACAAAAAAATAGAACATTTAACCAATGCCTTCAACAATTACTCCATTGGAAGCTTCTTTTACCCAACACTAAACATGTGACCAAAAACCCAAAAAAAACAAATTCTCTAACCATCCCCCAAAAAAACCACCACCTACTTTTAAATAGCATAACCATTTATATTGTGTGAGGTCTTTTCATCACTTTTAACAAAGAACAAATGGTATTGAATACAATGCCTAATACATTGAAACTTCAACTAACCCACAAAAATAACATTAAAATATTATTAAAATAAAAGAGGCCTTACAATAGCACCACTTTCCGATCCTCCTGCATTTAAGATATATACCAACTATTT
>ML796213.1:0-17451 GCA_009831015.1 Picea engelmannii
GGAATCCAGTACTAGGATAACCATTCGAATTCCATCTCATCCTTCTAGAAGATTCCCTTCTAGAAGCATCGAGAATTCATCTTTTTCTATGCTTTAGGAAGAGTTCGCACTCTAGCAGTTCAACATAGTGCGAACTTCTCGCACCCTAGATTAAAGCAGCCTACGAGAATCAGGCATTCTCGCAGGCAAATATACTAGCAGCCTGCGAACCTTCTTCAAAAATGAGATTTCTGGAAAGAGAAGAAAGTAACTTTTCTCAGGAGAAAGTTCTTATGAAGAGCCTGAATACACCATCATCAATACATCATCATGATGACCAAAATCATGGGTAACAATACCTTCAACCATACCTTTACCATGTAGTAGTCGAAGACCCTTCTCTCCAATATGCCCCAGTCTTTGATGCCACAACATAACCTTTTCTCTAGAGACTGTAGGAGTTCTTTCTTCTTCAAATCCAATATCAGGAACAATGGAACTATTACACCCATCACTAATAGTGATTCCTTGCAACTTATACAAAGTTCCAAACCGAACTCCTTTTAACAACACCATTGCTCCTCGAACCATCCTACAGGTTTCCTTTTGAAATATTGTTTTTACCCCTGCATCGTCCATTTTACTTACATAAATCAAATTTCTTGCCAAACCTGGGATGTGCAGAACACCATGCAGTTTTCTAATCCTTCCAGTTATGAGCCTCAACTTGACTCTTCCTCGTCCTATGATTCTGGTTGTTGAATCATCACCTAAGAAAACATTACCTCCATCATACCTTTCATATTCACAGAACCACTCCCTGTGGGGAGTCATGTGAAAGGATGAACTAGAGTCAACAAACCATGCCTCATGATCTGCATGTGTGCTTGAAGAATCCAAGTACACATCCCCTCCTTCTTCCTTGGAGGTCTTTTCTTTTGTAGAATGAGATTCTTCAGATCCCTTCTTTTTCTCAACTTTGGATCTACACTGCTTCTTGTAGTGCCCTTTTTTTCCACATCTCCAACATACCCTTACAAACTTTCCAGGAGATTTAGATCTACCCTTAGACTTAGATATCCCACTTGAGAAGTTAGATATATTTCTTTCTTGGGATCACCCTCTTGCAAATAATGCATCTGGGCTCTGTCCTTCCATATTCTTCCATCTCATCTCCTCCGACAACAAGGATGATACCACTTCATCAAACTTCAAGGCAGTTGTATTACTACCTATGGCCACAACCAGACTATCCCACGAGTCTAGTAAAGAAAATAGTAAACTAATACATTTATCTTCATCTGAAATTTTAATCTCAACATATACTAACTGAATTACCATAGTATTGAAGGTGTTCAAATGCTGTGCCACCGAGTCTCCATCTCTCATCCTCAGATTATACAACTTCTTTCTCAGGAATAGTTTATTCACTAGCGACTTAGACTGATACAACTTCCCCAACTTTTCCCATAAATCCTTGGTTGTAGCTTCCTCTGACACATTTAGTAATACTGAATCGGAGAGACATAGTCATATTGTGCTCTTTGCCTTTCGATTCAACTTTTTCCAGTCATCTGCTGAAGTTCCTGTAGGTGCAGTACTTGGATCTACCGTGATCCACTAATCTCTGTCCACCAACAGATCTTCCATCTTGAGCTTCCACAGTTCAAAACTTTTCCCATTAAACTTCTCAATCTCCATCTTCAAATTGCTTTCCATTTCTTTTCACCTGAAAAATCAATACCACAGATCTCCCATTGTAACAAGGCTTATCACAATCCCAAGCCAAACCCTTGATCATAAAGGCGTCCCCCTGAAGCCAAAAAATCTTTGATACCAAATGTAAATTTTAACCTTGTACAATATCTACTGTAAACATATATTCAGTAAAAGAACATAAAAGATACAATGGAAAATACAAACATTACATAGAGATTTTTCCCCTGGAAACCCAAACCGGGAAAACTAGCATATTCTATATTCATTCATAGTGATACATTGTTTACAATACAATATACATATAGGAGCCAGTGGCATACAAAACCCTAACCCAATGAACTGGATTAGTAAACAACCCTAATTCCTTAACCGGAAATAGAAAACCATCGGCAAAGAAACCATGTGACAAAAAACCACCTAAAATATGTGTCACATTTTTTGAGGAAAAAAAAATTTCTCGGGGGTGCTGCCCCTGAACCCCCACATGACCCCCCCTCAAACCACTCCGCACACACAAAAAAGAATATAACACATACTTAACAAAGCAATTAGGGTTTTTAAAAGGGAGACAGATTCTAGATGCTATTGGGACGGACCAGGAATGCTTACACAACATTAAGAGGAAAAAGTTACAGGCTCTTGTTCTGAAGATTGACTTAAAAAAGGCATATGACTGTATCAATTGGTATTTTCTTAGAATGATATTAATCTAATCGGGTTTTGGATTGATGACTACCAATTGGATCATCAGATGTGTGATCAGTGCAACATATGCAGACTTGATAAATGGAGAGACAACGTCCTTCTTTCAGAGAGGTAGAGGGTTGAGACAAAGGTGCCCTTTATCTCCTTTATTATTCATCTTGGTAATGGAGGGTATTAACTTATTGTTAAAAAAAGGGCAGGCAAAGGGAAACCAACTGACATCAAGGTTTTTAAAGTTGTAAGGATCCTACATCTATTTTTTGTAGATGATGTTCTACTAATGACTAGAGTATCTTTAGATGAATGGAAGGTGATCGATGAGCTTAATTTTTATTTATTTTGTGCATCTAGTTTGGAAAGCAATTTGTCCAAATCTACTGTTAATTATGTTGGTATTCAAGGTGACCTCTTAAATTTTTTTATGGAGTTCTTCCCGTACAAATCAGTGGACCTCAAGCTAGGATTTAGATATCTGGGATATTTTTTGAAATCTGATAATTACAAAACTGAGGATTGGTTGTGGCTTATTTCAAAGTTTGAAAAAAGGATAGATCATTGGTGTAACAGGTGGCTATCTCTTGGTGGGAGATATATACTCATCAAATTGTTTCTAGAAATCCAACCAATCTATTGGATGTCTCTAGAAGCACTTCCAAATTCAGTGCTAAGAAAGATCATACAACTTACCTATAACTTCCTTTGGTTGGGTTGCAGTGGTAAAAATCGTATACACCTCTGTAGGTGGGAAGACATAGCTAAATTGAACTTATTTGGAGGATGGGGCTTGAGGAAAATATTTATTTTTAATAGTTCACTAGTGGAAAACACTATGTGGTGAGTATTTATGAAGAAATGAATCTGGAAAACCGTTATCAAAGATAAATACCTTCCCTATATTTCAGTTGTAACATCCCACCGTTACGACAACAAGCATCATACAACAAACAAATTATTTTCATTTTTGTGTTAGGAAATACACATCACACTTATTGGCAACATCATCAACACATCATTCACATAAATTAATGAAACAATATTAATGCATTAATAATCATTACGACACAATGCCAACACATCATCATCATGAATCATGATGTGCACATCGAAGTATTAACACATTGATTATTGACATCCAAACATCATTTCGTTCTACAATTTGAAATTATGCACAACAGTACAAATCCTAAACATTCAATGCATCTCATAAGGTCCATCATTAGATATCACTAAGAAAGCATAAGATAACATAGCAAGTCACATGGATTATAAATATAATTACAAGAAACACATAATATACTACCCGCCAAACCTACCCTGCAAGGTTAGGACCTCCAACACACATAAGCAACGCTCAAGCCCAGGTTCCAATTGATTTTAACCATTTAAGGTCTCATTGATGGCGACTTTTCTGAGGAACAAGGAGGTTTCTACTTCCCACCAACACAATCAAGTCTAAGCCGACTAAGCTAAATCAACATCATCAACGATCATCAAGGCACAATAAAATTTTAATAAACCAACACATGTAACATAACATTCCATGACACAAGAGAACTTAATCACTAAATCAATCAAGCAACGACATATGCCAAGGTGCAAGATAAACAATTTCTAACTTTCATACATGACATAAAATCCATAAGCGCAACATGTTTAATGTCTACATCAATCATCTGTTAATAAATTTAAGGGCACAAATAAAGGTTGTTAATCCATATTTCATTGATAAATCTAATGACGTAGGTAAATATAGTAGTCCACCATTCATTAATAAATTGTTTACCCAATAAAATATTACTAATCCATCATTCATTAATACATCAATGACGTCAGCAAGGGTTGTTAACCCATCATTCAATACATAAAATCCAATTGCGCAAAAATCTAAAATCTATAACTTAATTTACGACATAAAATCCATTGCACAAGAAGTCTGAAATCTAAAACACCATTGATTACCTAAAATTCAATTGTGCAAGAAGTATAAGAATCAATAATTATCATACATTACATTAAATCCATAAGATCAAGCTTTATAATATCAATTAATCTTTCGTTCACATGTCAATGATTCACGGTGCGCGAGAATGCCATTAATAAACAATCAAACCTTTATAACCTAACCCAACTTAATTGTGCAAGAGATTTAAAGAATTCATCTTAATCTATCCTTAAGAAAGAACTAACTCACATGAAGCAATGTAAAAATAATACAAGGTAGCCATATACATTTAACCTAAACACATTAATTTAATCCATTCGACAACCTTTAAAATATTTAAACGACAAGGAATAAAAATAAATTTTGTGCAAGGTACCATACGAATAATAGTATAAGGTTTTTGTCTTGAAGGGTCATCTAGAGAGAGAGTCCCAATATTAACAACCAATTACAACAATACATGAGTAAAGTTATTTCCGAATAATAGAATGGTAAAGGTGAACATTTAACACCCTACAAAACTCCAGGATGTAAATTCAAGAGAAAACATTAAGATAAAAGCGCCTAGATAAAATCATACCCAAAGACAACATACACTGAGCGTTAACGCAGGTAAAAAGGACCTAATTACACTGAGATTAAAAACAGGTTGGGGTGCAAGGAAATTATGGCATTGTTGTAAACATCCAGAAATATGCTGGATCTCCTTTTATTCTCGCACGCACAGGGAAATCACGAGTTGGATGAGTAAGAGCGATTTTGAAACAAAATGACTGGCCTCACATGCACTGTGAATTATTAGGTTTTTTTGAGTGAGATAAATTCAAAACAAAAACAATGACAACGGGGAAGGACATGCGCCAGGCAAGGAACACGCAAAGATAACAAGTTGGATCACTGAGGTGAATCAACTCGTAGAATTTACTGGAAACCAATCTACAATTCGCAGTGAAAAAGGCGTGAACATTGTAGAGGGTAGACAAATTTTTCAAGTTTAGAATAAGGCGTGACCAATACCAACAAGGTGAAACAAAAAAAAACTTTTAAAATGCAGAGAAACCAAGTGCACTCGCCGGGGGCTTCTTAGAAAATTAATAATGGCCTTTAAGACCAATATTTAATTCGTATTTACAAGTCATCGAAGCACCGACAATCAACACATCAAATCCACATCATATACCAAATCATGGGGTAACATCAAGTGTCAAGTTCGAGCACCAACAAAGGATCCCACAAGGGACATAAATTCAACTAAACATTAAAGGACATAATAGAAACATTCTAGAACATTACATAACAGTAACACAAGGGACATACGAACAATGTTTTAGAACATTACATAACAACAACACAAGGGACATAACATCATCGTTTTAGAACATAAGGTTCATGACATCAGTATTCTTATTACCATTCAAGCGACAAGGAGAAGGCATTCGACAAACAAGGTCTTCATACATAAGCGACGAAAAGGAAAACCATACATAAATAATCAAATCTTATCACAACTCAAGTTACATGGAGAACGCCTTCGAATACAATGTTTTTATACATATCTGACAAAAAGAAAAACCATACATAAATGACCAAATATTTTATGAATCAAATTACAAGGAGAATACCGTAACCAAAGACGACGTTGGCGAGATGCTCCTCTACTAAGGCGCTTCGTCCGAACTCCTGCTTACCAATCGATGAGACTTCACCGGTACCTCCCAGCTAACACTAGGGGTACTTTTCTTCCCCCTTATCCCCCTGAGCCGCAAAGGGGCCACACACACAAACTAGAGAAAGCTATCTTCCAGTCACCTCGCAAGGTTGAGATACCACTCTCTATTTGATCTGGGTATCCCAACTCCCACAAGAAAAATCTAGCAGCATAACCTTACGTATACCAGTCATGATCCTTTCCTCATCTCCCCCATTACTTTTATAGAGTTCTTCTTAGCAACACTTGCCAATTGCACGTTAAATTCATTTTATTAAAAATTAATTAGGAAAAACTCTACCTTGTACGCTTGTCACCCCATCCCTTAGTTGCACCAGAAAACCCTTTTAATTAATTAAATTTATTTCCAAATTCCCTCACTCACCTAAAAGAATTCCTAAAAACACTCCTTGTTGTCCCTTTATTCCCTCAATTTATTTTAATGACTGATGTCTTTCTTAAAGCTTAGTTGAGTTCTAATTAGGAAAGTCCTCTAGAATAGATTACTTTCTATGTTCCACATTCCTTTTGCATTTAATTTCCCCTTTTTATCTAAGTTCTAATTTAGCAAGTTTTTCACATAAACAACAATTAATTTTTTTTTAAGATAATTTCTTTCTCCTTTAAATTTAAATTTGATTTTTCTTCATCCCCCCTTTATTAACTACTTAATTAATTTTTTAGTCCTCATATCCTATTAGACCTAGGCTTATAAATTTTTAAGGGAAACATTTTATAATCAAAATGCTTTACTCATACAACATTTATTTTAAGGTTGACCATGTCAAAGTAAGATATTGGTTTTTAGTCACCTAGGTTCATTGACTCACTTGTGTTTAAAAATCGCGACATGCCCTTCAAGATGCACTACGTTCTCCAAGGGTTCCACTCACCTATTTTCATGTTTCATTTATGTGATGTTCCCTTCAAGACACATTACATGCTCCAAGTGTGCCACTCACCTTTTGACTGATTTTGGTAGTTTTCCAACCCTCGGAGTCAATACTCCATCAGGAGACCTTGTGGGAGACTAAGGGCCTATAAGGAATAAGGACCTTGCCTTATTACACACCTCTTAGAATCTTCATGAGCGACTATCTCAGTCTGCACTCATGGCATGGTGGATCTCTCGAACTAGGTAATCGTTAACCTACAGTTCGAGCCACGACGAGAGTGTTAGTAGGTTGTGGCAGGGTTGTTTCCACACCTCTCCCTCAATATCTCTGGTTGTTGTGCATGGCCCCTTTAATCCTAATGTGAGTCTAATTAGCAAGCAATCGTCAGCATGCATCCATCAACGAAACATGTCAACGATCCATAAACAACATCATAATATACCTAGTCATATGTCACATATGAAATAACAAAATACTCAAAACATATACAATGCACTCCCTGACTCGATTCAGAGTCCAAGGAGGTCCATCTATGCCATCAACATACTCAATTTGTCAAGAGTCCTGCACACTAGGGAGAAACCAATCAATAGAACTTGTCTATACATAAATAACATAACATAACATCATAATCCACAATCTCATCATCAGAATCCATAAGCAAAGCAGACAATCATATAATGAACCAGATCACTTGCACGCAAGTGTCCTCAAAGAATAAGTCACATTAGGTGCATGCAAGAGCGGGATGTTACATACACCCCCTCTTGTTTTAAACTTTGTTTTGAAGTTTCACATTATACAAGTGTAGAAATATAAGGGATATGACGGTATTTAAATGTCTAGCTATGAAACAAAACTGGAAACTGCTGATGCATATCATATGTGTCCTCCCAAGTACCCGAGTAAGGACTATAATTGTCCCACTGGACCTTGACCTGATTGATTTTTGCACATCGTATTTGTCTAATGCGATGGTCCATAATGCGTATTGGCTCCGTCATCAGTGCACCCTCGTCTGATACCTGGAAAGAACTCATGTCACTCACATGTGTAGGATCACTAACATAATGTCTCAAGACATATACATGAAAAACATCGTGCATACAACTCAAATAATCAGGCAAGGCTAGTCGATAGGCTATAGGCCCCTTCCTTTCCACAACCTTTAAAGGTCCCATGAACCTAGGAGAGAGTTTGGAACCCTTTCCAAACTTGATCGAACTCTTGTGCAGTTTCACCCGCAAGAGAATCAATCGCCAACTTCATAACTACGATCAACACGATGCACATCGACATAACTATTCTACCGATCATGCACTTCCTTGATCCTTTGTATCATCATTTTCATTTTCTCTTCCATTTCTTGGATCGCTTCTGGTCTTACTAGGAGCCTATCCTTAATTTGATCCCAACTTAGAGGCGCCCGACAAGGTCGCCTGTAAAGAAACTCAAATGATGCCATCTCGCTGATGAAAACTCTAGCTATGTCAGGTGCCTGATATGTCGTATGCACAGGGATAAAATGTGCACTCTTCGTCAGAGTGTCAAATACCACTAAAATCGAGTCATGCCTCCTTGCCGTCAGTGACAATCCAACAATGAAGTCCATCGAAATGAACTCCCATTTCGATTTTAGAATAGCGTGTGGCTGTAGTAATCATGTCAGATGTCTATGTTCATCCTTCACTTGCTGACATGCTAGACATTTCACCATGTAGTTGAATATGTTCGCCTTCATTCATTTCCATAAGAATAAGGGTTTAAGGTCTGACCTCATCTTTGTGACTCCAGATGAGCCATGTACATAGCTCTATGTTCTTCATTTCATATCAAACTTCTCAATTCATTGTTGGGTGATACATAAATATGGTTATTATGTCTCATTAATCCATCATTGTCCATTGTAAATCCCTCAAATTTTGGTACCAACATGGTGTTTTGTCTGATAAATTCCTTAACCTCTTGATACTAGTCATTGTCGCACTGTAAAGTTAAAATATTTTTACGTAGATTTGTCTGAAGAGGTATCACTGAAAAATATGCGTGGTCTCTGAATCAATGCATCAACCACTCTATTCATTGTTCCTTTTATGTAGGTGATATTGAAATCATACTCACTAAGCAGTTCCAACCAATGCCTTTGTCGCGTGTTGAAGTCTCTTTGCGTAAAAATGTGTTGTAAACCACAGTGGTCCATTTTTAGTTCAAATTTTTGTCCAGCCAGGTAGTGTCTCCACACTCTAAGGGAATACACAATGGCTAATAAATCTAAGTCATGTGTCATGTAGTTCTCCTCATGCTTTCATAAATTTCTCGAGATGTAAGTGATAACTTGACCGTCTTGCATCAAGATTCCTCCTAATACTTCCTTGGATGCGTCAGTGCATACCAAGAATTCCTCGTCAATGTCAGGGAATTTTAGTATCGGTGTTGTCATCAACAACTCCTTGAACCTTCGAAATGCTTCCGTGATTTCTCGGTCCACACAAACTTCTTGTTCTTCTTCTGCAATTCCGTAATCGAATTTTCTATCTTCGAAAAACCTTCGATGAGTCGTTGATAATATCCCGCTAAACCCATGAAGATGCGTACTTTGGGTACATTCATCAAAGCATGCCATTCCATAATAGCCTCTACCTTCACTGTATCGAGGTGATACCTTAGTCATAGATGACATGCCATAAATAATGAATCTTCGGTTGATAAAAAGAGCATTTCGACAATTTCCCAAATAATTTTTTCTCTCGTAGACATTGTAGTACCAAGAGAAAATGTTCATCATGTTCTTCCATTGTCCGAGAATAAATCAAAATATCATCAATGAATACTTGAACAAAATTTTCCAAGTATTCACAGAACACCCCATTCATCAAAATCATGAATACCCCTAGGGCGTTTGTCAGTCCAAATGGTAAAACGGTAAAATCGTAGTGTCCAAACCTCATCTTGAAAACAATCTTAGGAATGTCTTCCTCTTTGATCCATAACTGGTGATATCCCGATCTCAAGTCGATTTCGAAAACATTGTTGTGCCCTTCATTTGATCAAACATATCGTCTATTCTTGGAAATGGATATTGGTTCTTGATTGTTTCCTTATTCAATTGACAGTAGTCCATGCAGAGTCTCCACGACCCATCCTTCTTCCATATGAAAATAACAGGTGCACCCAGTGGTGACACACTTGGACGTATAATTCCTAGGTCCAAAAACTCCTTCAGTTGCATTTTAAACTCCTGTAACTCAGGGGTCGACATCCGATAAGACGTTCTTGCTATTGGTTCAGTTATAAGTTTTAAGTTGATGGTAAATTCCAATTCCCTTTCGGGTGGAAAACCTAGTAAATTTTCTGGGAATACGTCAGCAAACTATTGTACTACCAGAAGGTTTTCTAGTCCTTCTACCATGCCCTTTTCATTCAATGCAAGGATCGCATGTAGCTTGCATCCCTTGCGCATTCTCTTCCGAAGCTGTAGGGAAGAGATGAACCTTAGGGAAACTCCCTGGTTCCTTCCTACAATCACACGTCTATGTCCCTCATCATCGACCAAACTCAACCATTTCTTCTTATAGTTGAGTATCGCCTCATGCAATTCCAACCAGTCCATATCGATCACAACGTCAGTAGATCCTAAGATCGTGACATACAGGTTGGCCTTCGTGAAAAAATATCCCAGGTCAAGGCTACAGTCTGTAACCTTCCGTCCAAACTTCTTCTTGGCTCCAAAATCCATTTCCACATAACTAAACGCATCCTATTCAACTTCCTTTACCTTAATTATTTTTAGCGCTGCACCAGAAATAAATCTCTCTGTACCACCTGGATCTATCAAAATACTAAAGGTCTGGTCAATGATGGTACCTAACATCTCGAGCACAGTAGACTGGTGCTCGTCCTGGCATTTGTTCACCATTGCATGAATCTGATGGGCCTTGCCCAAATCTCCTACTATGGTGGGTCCAACTGATCCAACTACTCTGTCCCTCTCAACTGGGTAGTCACACTGGTAATGTGGCTCTCCACATGTCTAACATCTGGTATTCGATCCACTACTCTTGTTCACCGAAGTAGAAGTCGATGGTCCACTAGCCTATAACCCTAGTCTATTCTGCTGAACATGCCTAAACTGTTACTGCTATGGATGACGTTAGTGCTGGTGTTGTGGTCCTCTATAGGGAGTCTACTGCTGAGGCATTGGTCATTGTGGTGCCATGAACGTGGAACCTCTCGGAGTGCCTCGACACCCCTATGGATGTCTAGCTGGTGTATGCTACTGCATACCAGATGGCGCCTGTCCCGTCAGCCTCACTGGATTCCTTCTTTGACCCCCGCTAATGAGATCATCCTTAGCTATGAGGGCCTTCTAGAAAAAATTGTGCAATGTCTGAGGCATTAAAATCCTCACTTTCGCACAAATGTTGACATTAAGGTCGAACACGAACTTGTTGACCTTAAGCTTCTCGGTGTTCAGATGCGAAGCATATCGAAGTAGCTCCATAAAACGTGCCTCATACTCAGGTACTATACGACCTCCCTATCAGAAGGAATTGAACTCATTGAGATGGCGCTCAATGAATTCCTGAGACAGATACCTCTCCCAGAACCACTCCTAGAATAGTTCCCATGACACGTCCTCGACAACCATGCTTAGTTGTAGCAAGAGCATCTTCCACCATTACAGAGTGATCCCCTTCAACTGAAAGATCACCATGCAGACCTTCATGTTGGAGGTATAGTCATGAAGTGCAAATCACATCTCCATATTCTCCAACCATGCCTCGACGTCTATGCCATCCGTGGCACTAAAGAACTAAGGAAACTTTACCTTCTCAAGTTCTCGGTGAATGCTACCAGTACTGGATAGGGTACACAGTGGACCCTCAGGGGGAATCAATGCCCTGGCTTCATCTCTGTCCAAACAGATAATCAAGGCCTCTAACATCCTCTAAAAGGACCTCATTAACCCAACCACATCCCCCACAACTACCTGTTCCTATCTGATGACTTGTTCTTCTCCTTGGGGGTTAGACCCCTCTGGCATGGATGCTACTGGAGGCATCGCGCCTCATCCCCTAGCATTGCGTCATCTGCCTCCACGGTGTCCTCTGAACATGATTACTTGCATGATTGCAATTTAAATTAATTAGTGACAAATCATAATCAAGTGTCTATTCAGTGGAAGGTGTAATGATCCCAAGTCGCGGGTTTGAACTCACTCTGATACCACATGTAACATCACATCGTTACGACAACAACTGTCATACAACAAACAATTTTTTTTCATTTTTGCGATAGGAAATACACATAACACTTATTGGAAACATCATCAACACATCATTCACATAAATTAACGAAACAATATTAATGCATTAATAATCATTACGACACAATGCCGACACATCATCATCATAAATCACGACGTACGCATCAAAGTATTAACACATTAATTATCGGAAGCCCAACATCATTTCCTTCTACAATTTACAACAACGCATAAAAGTACAAATCCTAAACATTCAATGCATCTCATAAGGTCCATCATCGGATATCATTAAGAAATCATAAGATAGCATAACGAGTCATAATGATTATAAAGATAATTAAAAGATACACACAATATACTACCCGCCCAACCTACCCTACAAGGTTAGGAACTCCAGGACACATAAACAATGCTCAAGCCTAGGTTCCAATTGATTTTAACCATTTAAGGTCTCAAGGCTGGTGTTTTTTCTGAGGAACAAGGAGGTGTCTACTTCTCACCAACACAATCAAGTCTAAGCCGACTAAGCTAAATCAACATCATCAACGATCATCAAGGGGCAATAGCATTTTAATAAACCAACACATGTAACATAACATTCCATGACAGAAGAGAACTTAATCACTAAATCAATCAAGCAACGAAATATGCCAAGGCACAAGAAAAACAACTTCTAACCTTCATACATGACATAAAATCCATAAACGCAAGAAGTTTAACGTCTACATCAATCATCCGTTAATAAATTTAAGGGCGCAAATAAAGGTTGTTAATCCATATTTCATTGATAAATCTAATGACACAAGTAAAGCTAGTAGTCCATCATTCATTAATACATTGTTGATGCAAGAAAAGATTACTAATCCATCATTCATTAATTCATCAATGACACCAGCAGGGGTTGTTAAGCCATCATTCAATACATAAAATCCAATGGTGCAAAAATCTAAAATTTATAACTTAATTTACGACATAAAATCCATTGCGCAAGAAGTCCAAAATCTAAACCCCATTGATTACCTAAAATTCAATTGCGCAAGAAGTCTAAGAATCAATCATTATCATACATTACATGAAATCCAAAAGCGCAAGCTTTCTAATATCAATTAATCCATCGTTCACATGTCAATGATTCAAGGCGTGCAAGAAAGCCATTAATAATAAATCAAACCTTTATAACCTAACTCGACTTAATTGTGCAAGAGATTTAAAGAATTCGTCTTAAGGTCTCTTTTAGAAAGAACTAAATCACATGAAGAAATGTAAAAATAATACAAGGCAGCCATATACATTTAACCTAAACACATTAATTTACCTTTAAAATATTTAAACGACAAGGAATAAAAATAAATTTTCTGCAAGGTACCATATGAATTATAGTATAAGGTTTTTATCTTGAAGGGTCAGTTAGAGAGATAGGCCCAATATTAACAACAAATTACAAAAATACATGAGTAAATTTATTTCTGAATAATAGAATGGTAAAGATGAACATTTAACGCCCTACAAAACTTCAACATGTAAATTCAAGAGAAAACATTAAGAGAAAATCCCTAGATAAAATTGGACCCAAAGACAACATACACCGAGTGTTAATACAGGTAAAAAGGGGATAATTATGCTAAGATTAAACACCGGTGGGGGCATAGGGAAATGAGGGAATTGATGTAAACAACCAGAAATACACTGGAAGATTAAATGAATTTGGAGTTAAGGAAACTAGATCACTGGAAATAAATGACTATGTTGAGTTTAAGTGACCACTAAATTCACTAAGGGAAACCTTCAACTCGCAGAGGGAAAAAATGTCAAACTCAGAGATACAAATATTTTCAATTCGCTTGATTCTTTCTCTACTCACACACTGGGAATTCATACAAATTTTTAATGCTGGGTAATAACCATTTAAAACAAAAATGTTAGGTGATCCAGGATCTTTTCATCATGACTTATAAATAATTGCATTAAGTGAGCATAAATTAAAGTGCACCATTAAATAAGGGAAAACTAAAAAATGAAGAGACATAAGCATCAGATATGAACACAAAAAACTTGATAACACAGTTCGTCCTTGGTGGACTACGTCTCCGGGTCCTGCTCTCAAATGGGTATTCTCTTTCATTAACTCAACAAAAGAATTTGGCAAAATACATAAGTATACCTCATTCTGAAATCAAGTTGCAAAAATAATGCTCAGATAAGAAAACAGGAAACAACATTGAATTTGTGGCGTCGAATTACCCAAAAATGACTATCTCCACGCCACTATCAGACTCTGGCACTCCCAGGCCCAAGAAGAATTTTGTCTCGGTTTGCATACTCTCTGCAATCTGCAATAATGACTGTACCTCCTCGAAAAATGTGCCCAAGAGGTCGTACAGTTTGCGCCTCCTCCACCGTGGCTGGGTGGATACACTTCTTAAGTAATAATCTGGGCGATATGTACCAAGTGGTACCCGCGACCTAGTGGTTAGGGGAAGAAGTATTAAGACGTAGGCAAAGGTGGAGCCGGGGTTGATCCCCACAAACTCCATTTTTGGTTTGTTTGTTATATGGTTTGTATATATGTATATAGACCCAATTCACTAAATTTAGAGTCATGGCTAAAAGGTACTCCAATGAGATAACTGTGGCTATAGTTGGCATGGTCCGCCAGATTTGGAGGACCTGCCAACTAATTTTTGTTCCGAAATTCGCTCACGCATTGTCCTTGTGTGTTTCCCGCCTGTCACATGGAATCCCCCGATTGGGCCACATGGAGGCCTCTCATTGGGCCACACTTCCCCCTTTCCAAGTCAACATGCCACATCAGTCGTATGGATTGTATAGACTGCCACATGGCAAGATCCGATTGGTCCACAGATCAGTCCAAAAAGCCAATAACTAGGTGACATGTGGCAGCCTATGGTGTTGCCACATCATCATGCTAACGTCATGCTGACATAAACATGCCACATGTCACTTCCATGCTCCTTCCATGTGCATTGTATGGATGATGACACCATCTATATGGATGCTAACTCATCCCCTGCTGACTGGGCTAGGTTGACCAAACTTTGACCGCAAATATATTTCAATCCGTAACTCCGTTTGACGAGTTGTTTGTGCCATTAGAAATATTGCGACGCACTCTTCGCAATCATGGAATTTTCACTAAGTTTTGGGAAATCTGATTTTTTTCCCTTTCTCTGTCTACTGGAACCATTCTGAGCTTTATGAGTTTCCTCTATGAGTTTTGAGTTGTTCTTAACCTTCTCTAGATCCATTTTGGATCACACCTTCCCACTGAGAGGTTTTTGGACCACCAAAAGCTTTCATCAATAAGAAGGTAAGTGAGTGAATATTCCCCTCACTTTGCCCTTCTCGATCCACTTTGCCTTGCTTGGATGTGTGCCTTTTAAGCCTACTCGAAGATAATCAACATCACCCTTGCGTGAAGTCCTCATCCTCCTATCCAAGATGATATCTTCATGTAGCTCATCCAAGTACTCAGGTGCAAACTCATCAACTGAAGGTATTGAAAATTCATCATCTTGATCCATGATCATGGGAGGCTCAAAAAGTTTCAAATTCTAAACGTTCACAACTGAGTAAATCTACATGTAAGGTGGAAGATCCATACGAAAAGAATTGGTACCACTTTTCTCCAAGATAGTGAAGGGTCCATAATGAATGGGCTTGAGTTTTTTTCCTTCACCCTTCAATATCTCCTTGTTGATGTGAATCCATACCCGATCTCCAACTTGGAATTGATGATCAACCATGTGCTTGAATTTTCTCCAACTTTTCCCTGACTGCCTGGTGTATCTGTTGAATCCTCTGGATGAACTTGCAATATCTTTCCAATGTTCTTTCTTTATTCACATCGACATCTTTCCCATACATAAATTCCAAAGGAACCTTTGGTAGGTACCCAAAACATGTCTCAAAAGGTGAACTCTAAGTGGATAAATGTAAATCTCGGTTGTACGCATGATGCACATAGTGTATATGTTTATCCCATAACTTAGGATTCTTGCTGCAGTAGCCTCGAAGAAAAAGTACCAATATTTGGCTTACCACCTTTGTTTGTTCATCAGTCTGTGGATGGAAAGCAATGCTCCTCTTCAATTTGGTGTCCATCATTCTCCACAAGCTAGTCCAAAAGTCCCCAAGGAATTGAGTATCTCGATATCAGAAAATGGATGTGGGTAATCCAAATTGAACCCAAACATACTGAAAGAAGAGATTATCAGTCTTCTCAGCAGTGATCTTATTTTTACATGGAATCAATATACACATCTTGCTAAACCTAACCACTACAACATACAAATAATCATGAACCCCCTTTGGTCATTGGTAAACCCCCTACAAAATCCATGGAGACACTTTCCCATGTGTTAGCACTCTATAAATCTATTCGGTTGATAAATAAATGACAGAGGTAACTATTTAAACCAACTTTGAGACCTGAAACTAGCCTTTTATACCTGGAGAGGGATCTCTCGGGAGACACTGTCTCAGCGTGGCATATGGATTTAAAGTTGTTGGCTAGATTTAACACCTTTGAAATAATGGGTTTTGGTTATATTGGAGCAAGAGAGTAAGACCTTGGGATATGGAGTCAATTCAATAAAATGATAGAAATAAATGACTCGGTGATTGAACTTGAGAGGATAAAGTCTAAACGAGCAACAATCTTCAGTGTAAAATCATTGTATGAGGCGAGGAGAAAAAACAGAAAGCAACTTGCAGCACCGCTGAGGATGAATTAAAAGTTTAACTTGGAGGAAAACGTTTTGTCTAAATGGCGCGAATCCCAGGGCACTGCACAATGAATCCCAAGTTCGAAATTACGTTCCTATTTAGACAGAAATAGATATGAATAAAGAGTACAGGAAGTACATACACAAAGAAAGGAAACAATACATCCAACTGCTACAATGAGAATCTTTTCATCAAATCTTCAGGAATTTTGCATTAAATTTCGATCGGACTCATACTAATTTTTTCAACCAACTTGGCTTACATTGAAAATATCAAATATATAGGCAAGGTCACTACTTGGGCTGCCCTACTCTTCTAACTAATATCTCTAAAAACTAGGAAACTGATTGTCTGCACCTAATGACTCTTTGCATGATGCTTTTCAAAAAATAGACAACAAATACATCTGGCTACATCATGACTATTTGTAATCTGCCACGGGGATTTGGTAATTGATCATGTCTCATCATTAGAGAGTGATGTGTCAATT
>ML796213.1:36567-70233 GCA_009831015.1 Picea engelmannii
AGATATTAAGTTTACTTGGGAACCCGGATCAAATAATGTATCTATCTTAGTATATTTAGATACAACTCTTATATGAAATAACTCACTCCTCTTTCGTTCATCAACATGAGATTCATCATTGGAACTTGAACTAGAATGAAGATAATCTTTACCTTGTACTCCACCCACTGTGATCTTTCCTTCATCTCCGGAATATGAACCAAGCTCTTGCTGCACTATAGCAACGGACTTTGTCTTCCCCTTTCCACCAAACTATTTTGATTTCGTTTTTGGATGTAGTTTCCAACAATGTTCTTCATCGTGGTCACTCTTCTTGCAATGAGTGCAACATGGTTTTCCTCCTTCTCTCATTACTATAGCAGTCTTCTTTTCCTTCCTTTTAAACTTATTAAAAGTATTTTGTGTGAAATTAGAAGGTTTCTTTGTGGGATCTTATCGAACATGTTTCCCCCTATTATCAAGGTGAGTGGCTTGCACACAAACTTCGACAATACTAATGGGGTTAAACAAGAGAAAAGTATGAAAAATATAACTATGAAGTGCACCAATATACTTCATTAAAGTTTCATAAGAATCCAAAGGAATGTTCAATGCAAGAGTTTTCTTCCTAAATTCTTCTGTGAAATTTTGTACAGTTTGACCTTTACTTTGCCTTAAATTTTTCCATTCCATCATTTCTTTATGTAAATACCCTAATGGATAAAATTGCTTCCTTATCGGTGATTTAAATTCCAATCATGAGGAAAGACGATTACCACACTTATGTCCTGAAGCTTTCTCTCCCACCATACGAGAGCAGTGCCTTCCAACCGAAGAGAAGCCAATTGCACTTTAACTTCCTCTTCATCAATATGCTGGACACAACAATACACTTCAACATGTCAGATCCAATCATCTATCTTTTCAGGATTAACATCTCCATTAAACATAAGTAAAGAAAATTTTACATGAATCTTAAATAATGGTTTCTTAAAAAAGGCTTTATGGCTAGAATGATGAGAATGACGAGAATGCTCAGAGGAAGAAGAGCTAGAACTTGAAGGTGAAGACAAAGGCTCAGAAGGAACTCCTACAACCCCTTGGTTTACCAAAGAATCATCATCTGCATGTGATTCCTTTTTCTTCCCTTTCTTCTTCATCCTCTTCTCGTAATATCCATACATTCGTTCAACCATTTCTAACATGTGATAAAAGACCATGTGAAATTTTTTCTCCTGCTCATCATGCTTGTGCTCTTTTGCCATTTTCTTCATTCGATATTTACGACTAACTTCGGGATTGAAAGTATTAAGAGTTCCTTCACCCTGCTTATGTTTATCCCTAGTAAGAATTCACACTCAACAATTCAAGTCAAAGACGATTTCTCTGATACCAACATGATCTGGGATCTTATCATCGTGACTTATAAAGAATTGCATTAAATGAGCATAAATTAAAGTGCACCATTAAAGAAGGGAAAACTAAAAAATGAAGAGACATAAGAATCAGATTTGAACACAAAAAATTGACAACGGAGTTCGTTCCCGGTGGACTATGTCTCCGAGTCCTGATCCCAAATGGGTAGGCTCTTTCATTAACTCAACAAAATAATTTGGAAAAATACATAGGTATACCTCATTATGAAATCAAGATGCATAAATAATGCTCAGATAAGAAAAAATACAACACCACTGAGTTCACGGTGTTGAATTACCCAAAAATGTCTGTCTCCACATTGTGATCTGACTCTGGCACTCTCAGGCCCAAGAAGAATATTGTCTCGGTTTTTGTGCCCTCTGCAATCTGCAATAATGACTGTACTTACTCAAAAAATGTGTCTAGAAAGTCATACAGTCCATGCCTCCTCCCCCGTGGTTGGGCGGATACACTTCTTAAGTAATAAAATGGGTGAGATATGTACTAAGTGGTACCCGCGACCTAGTGGTTAGGTGTGGGAGTATTAAGGCGTAGTCAAAGGCGGAGGTTCCGAGGTCAATCAACATAGACTCCACTTTTGGTTTGTTTATTATATGGTTTGTATATATATATATATATATATATATATATATATATATGTATGTATGTATATATACAAACCATATAATAAACAAACCAAAAGTGGAGTCTGTGTTGATTGACCTCGGAATACCTTCTCTGCTAACTTTAGAGGCATCGCTAGAAGGTCCTCCAACGAGATAATTGTGGCTATAGTTGGTGTGGTCCGCCATATTTGGTGGACCCACCAACTAATTTTTGTTTCAAAATTCGTTCACGGGTTTTCCTTGTGTGTTTCATGTTTTCCATGTGGTAGCCCCTAATTGGGCCATGTGGCGGCCTCTCATTGGGCCAAGATTCCCCCTTACAAAGTCAGCATGCCACATCAACATGCCACATCAGCCGTATGGACTATATGGACTTCCACGTGGCATGATCCGATTGGTCCACGGATCATTCCAAAAATCCAATAACCGGGTGACACGTGGTAGCCTCTAATGCTGCCACATCATCATGTTAACTTCATCATGCCACATGTCGCTTCCCTTCTCTTTCCACGTGCATTGTATGGATGATGACGTCAACAGTACAGATGCTAACTCATCCCTTGTTGACTGAGCTAGGTTTACCAAACTTTGACCATGAATATATTTCAATCTGTAACTCTGTTTGACGAGCCGTTTACATCGTTAGAAATCTTGTGACACACTCTTTACGATCATTCCATTTTCACTGAATTTTGATAACTTTGATTTTTTTCCCTTTCTCTGTTTGTTGTAGCCATTATGAGCATTCTGATTTGCCTCTGTGAGTTTTGAGTTATTCTTAAACTTATATGGATCCTTTTTGGATCACCATGTATCCTTCAATTACACACACACTAGGCATTCACTAGTTTTTCTAAGTGAGAGCAATTAAAAAAAAAACGACTGATCTCCTTTTTTTCTTGCACGCACATGGAAATCACGAGTTGGGTGAGTAAGAGCAATTTTGAAACAAAATGACTAGTCTCCTTTTAATCTCGCACACACAGGGGAATCACGAGTTGGATGAATAAGAGCGTTTTCAAACAAAACGACTGGCCTCATACGCACTGAGAATTCTTAGGTTTTGCTGAGTGAGAGAAATTCAAAACAAAAACAACGACAACGAGGAAGGAAGTGTGATAGGAAAGGAACAAGCAAAGATAAAAAGTTGGATCAATGAGGTGAATCAACTCACATAATTTAATGGAAACCAGCCTACAATTCATAGTGAAAAAGACATGAACATTGCAGAGGGTAGATACATTTTTCAAGTTTAAAATACCGACAGAAGGCATGCCCAACGCCAACAAGGTGAAACACACAAAAAAATTAAAACACAGAGCAACCAAGTGCACTCACGGGGGGTTCTTAGAAAATTAATAATGGCCTTTAAAGCCAATCTCTAATTCGTATTTACAAGTAATCGAAGCATCGACAATAAACACATCAAATCCACATTGTCTGCCAAATCATGGGGTAACATCAAGTGTCAAGTTCGAGTGCCAACGAAGGAGACCACAAGGGACATAAACACAACTACGCATTAAAGGACATAATAACATCATTCTAGAACATTACATAACAGTAACACGAGGGACATAACAACAACATTTTAGAACATTACATAACAACAACACAAGGGAAATAAAAACAATGTTTTAGAACATTACATAACAGTAACACAAGGGACATAACAACAATGTTTTAGAACATAAGGGTCATGAAAACAACACTCTTATTACCATTTAAGCGACAAGGAGAAGGAGTTCGACAAATAAGGTCTTCATACATAAGCGGTGAAAAGCAAAACCATACATAAATAACCAAATCTTATCACAACTCAAGTTGCATGGAGAATGCCTTTGAATACATTGTTTTTATACATATGCAACAAAAATGAAAACCATACATAAATAACCAAATATTTTACAAATCAATTTACAAGGAGAATACCATAACCAAAGATGACGTAGGCGAGATGTTCCTCCGCTAAGGCGCTCCATCGAAACTCACAGTTTCCAATCGATGAGACGTCACCAGTACTTCCTAGCTAATGCTATGGGTAGCCTTCTTCCCCCTTAGCCCCCTGAGCCACAAAGGGGCCACACACACAAACCAGATAAATCTAGCTCCCAAATTGCCTCGGAAGTTCGAGCTACCACTCTGTATTCGAGATGGGTATCCCAACTCCCATAAGAAAAATTTGGCAGCATAACTTTACACATACCAGTTGTGATCCTTTCCTCATCTCCCCCATTACTTTTATAGAGTTATTCTTAGCAACACTTGGAAATTGCACATTAAATTTGTTTTATTAAAAATTAATCAGGAAAAACTCTACCACATACACTTGTCACCCCATCAATTAGTTGCACCAGAAAACCCTTTTAATTAATTAAATTTATTGCCAAATTCCCTCACTATTGGCCCTTGACCAAGTTTTGGGATATCCTTGGTCAAGTTTGACCTATTTTGGGACTTCGACAGCCTATTGAAGACGAAGCAGAGATCGCAGGATCTCGGCCCCTTTTTAGGATTTGGGATTATGTAATGGGTATGGGATGTCGGCCCATGGGTTTACCCATGTTTAGGCATATTTTGTAAAGTATAAATAGATTTCTAGGAAATGTAAGGAAGGGAATATATGTGATGTAAGGCTGATAAGCTAAGTGATAAGTGCAAGTGTGGTTTGTAAATGCTTTGTTCATACTGTGAGAAACTTGCAGAGCTAGGTGCAAGAGGTTGTAACAGACTATGAAAGGCTTTGTGTTGTAACGCAAGGAAGAAGGATCTAGCGAGCTGCATAGATCTTCTGTCCTATGCGGAGTAAGGTTTTGAGGCTCTGTGCATGTAATCTATTGAAGAAGCTAATAAAGAAGAAGAGTTGGTGGACGTAGCCCCAGGGTGGGGTGAACCACGTAAATACTGTGTTATTCGGCTCTGTGCGATGTTCTGATGTTATTTACTAACTGCTTGATAAAGATAGATAGACTGATCTGTTTATTCTTTATGCTTATGATGAATCTGGATGCTAGATCTAACATAGGTGAATGTGCTTAGTGCTTGAATCTGCTAGATCTGATCCATTTCTTTATGCTAAGTGTTTAGATACGTTAGATCTAGGTGAATGCTGTGATGCTTTGTTTTATCTGTAGAGTAGATATTGGTTAAGTAACGATGAACTAACAGTTCTAAGTGCCCTATCAAGTATTATAATCACATATCTATGTCCCAGCTAAGGTTGTAGACACCTGATTCCTACAACCACCCCTGCCTCTACCATGGATGAGACTTCATTTGCTTCGCAGGTGTTGTTAAAAGGGCCAGTAGTTAGAGTTTTGTTGGTGCGTTGTTGTAGCGTTGAACCCTAGGTCTTCCACTTTTCCAACAAATGGCTCTGTTGCCAGGACCTAAAACTGTGATTGCTGGGAACTGAGGAAGAAGAAGCTTTGTGCAAAGATTCGACCTGAAATTTTGAAAGCTTTGTGCGTAGATCTGTTTCTCTAGTGCACAGTACTCTACTTAGTTTGACAAGCTTTGTGCTAAGGAAAATAAGTCCGATTTGAAGAAAAGAGGTAAGATCTAGAAGCTTTGTGCTCTGAGAAAAGTAAAAGTGAGACTTTTTTATTAAAAGAGGTAAGATCTGGATGCTTTGTGCTCTGAGAAAATTAAAAGTGAGACTTTTTGATTAAAAGAGGTAAGATCTGAAAGCTCTGTTCTCTGATAAAGGTAAGAATATTGAAAAGTTCTAGATCTGAAATCTTTGTTCTCTATAGAAGTAAGATAAGTGGAAATTTTTGTTTCGAAAGTATGGATCTAGGTATGTTTGATAGATTCTATCCTAGCTTGAAAACTAGGGTATCAATTCTATCCTAGCTTGAAAACTAGGGTATCAATAGATGAAAGAACATTTGATCTAAGTAGATTTGATAAGAATAGTGAAAAATATGTTATAACTATGCATAAAAAGAATGTTTGGACTAATAAGTGTATGCAGTATCCTAGAAAGAAATGTTTGCAGGTTAGCTACCATGATCCTGGCACGCAGTACAGGAAAGGCTAGGAATCATTTAAACAAAAGAGAGGATTAACCCTCTATTACAGTTGCAGAAGACTGGGACATCTTTCTAAGGAATTCCTTGGGATAAGACCTAGTTGTCTTTGTTGTAAAGCTATGGACCATGAAGTATTGGATTGTCCTAGAATGATTGCTAAGCTTGAAGAAATGAATATGAACCAAGAAAACTATGGGTAAAATTCAAAAACTAAGATTATGACAGAATCCCAAGAAGAATCAGAGAAAGTATTGCTAGAGATGAAAGAACCCCTGAATGACCACCGACATCTTAGATTATCGGAGATCTTCAAAGAAAAAGAATTTCTTGAAGAAAGAATAGGAGACTTCGACATTGACTGTGTTCTAGATGAGAAAACACAGGTGAATATCATGTCAGAGAGAAATTGGGAAGCTATAGGGAGGTCTGCTATGATTCCTTCATGAGGAGGAATAGGACTATTCAAAGGAAAGATGATAAACCTATGTGGTAAGCTCACTCGGATACCTATGAATGTCAATGGAACTTCGACAGAGGAATATTTTGAGATTATTAAATTTAATGAGAACAGTGCCCCATTTACCATGCTACTACGAAAACCTTGGATTGAAAGAGATCAGGCCAGAAGGCAAGAAGAAGAAGAAGTTTGAGATCAACAGAAGCAAGAGTTAAAAGAATTTATGACTAGAAGGATCACACACTTGATTGAAGAACATAAGAATAGATCGAAGCTATTTAACACCAGAGACCCGGATGTCGAAGTTGCAAGAACACTAGAAGACCCACAAAATATTGAAGTACCTATTGCAGATAAAGACGAAGGATTACCCTTGAATCTTAGGAAAGAATCTCAACAACGCGAAGTAACTATGCCAAAAGAAGATAAGAATCATAATATAAAAAGGTATATCGAGATGAAGATCACTGGGAAGAAGGATAGAAATCTAAGTAAGAAGAGAGATAAGATCGAAAAGTTGTAGAAGGTTCTAGAGGGAACCTCACAGAAGGAAAATTTGCAAAATTGGAGCTTCGCCAGGATATCAGAACAACAACACATGGAACTTCGCCATGGCAAAGAAATATAATCTTTGGGGACATTATAACCGTTAGACCAATGCTTTGAACATATAGAAATACATTTATGGATAGATAGCTTGCCATCTGACCATTGGGACTATGCCATATTGGATAGAACAAAGTTAATGAAGGCTTCATACCCGTTGCAAGTGACCTGTTGCCGAGCTATCTATTTATCTCATCCCGCCACGCATCGAGAACACTTTTTCCAATTGAGAATTTGAGCCCGCATACTAACTTGATTTTATACAGTGATCATCGCACTCTTGCTGTCTATTCAATTGCAGTGTCTAAGTTACTCCCCAAACCCGATATTGTTAATCCCGAGTGCATATGTCGGACGAGTTGAGCACTGCAGAGCAAGTTTTTGAAGAATTTATGATCGACCTTATGAATGAAAGAGTCATGTCAATGTCTACAGGTGTACAAGCATCATCAATGAGAGGACTGCCAGCCTCTCCATCCACTACTCACAGAGCCAGACCATCCTGACCATCAGATGAAAAGTGAACCAAGAACAGGGATGATCTAGCAAATGCTAAATTGATCCCAACCATATTACACATCTATATACCACCTCTGAGCGGCGCACTAAATCGAGACAACATGCCTAGAGATTTCGAATACACCTTGGTTATGGCATACCTTTTGAAGGGGATACACACAGTACGAATAGACTAAGATAAGATTACAACGTTGAAGTTTAGCAATTTCAACCTCGGAGATTGCAAAGCCTATAACATGCTCAGCCCACATAAGTACCTGACCAGAACTAAGGGGAATAATTTGAAGATAATCCCCCAATCCTGGACTATGAGCCTCGCATAGTCCACCCTGTTGAAAGTCATGAATATTCCCCACTTTGGTAGACACCAGGAAGTCGATGCATGTGTCAAGATGTTGCTTTCTTATTACCATGGTGGTTATTTTTGTCTAAACCGTCGTATAAAATTTTATCCGACGTTGATCAATCAGATCACGGGGTTGAGTATGCAAAGACCTGATCTACAATATTTTTACCCCAAAAAATCCATGGATTGTGCTCTAGCACAGAAGATCAAGGACACTTATGGCAATGTCGATAAGGGAACGTGAAGCTACAAGGTAGCTTCTATCCAGAGTGGTGCAGTGCACCTCACCTGTCAGCTGATTGTAGGGAATTTAGTATGAAAGAATCAACCTACCCAAGTCACCGGTTTTGTAGTTGATCTCACAGGCAAGTGCGCGGAAGGCCTTCAGATGAACTGGGAGAAGTACCCAGTCAACCAGTTGGAACTCAACTACAGAGAAGCACAAGATCAAGGATATCAATTTCATTTCAGCTGGCTCTTGATCCTTACATATTTTTTTTCCTGGGAGCTGCCGGAAGGTGCGACCTTCCTAGACATTGAGCCTTTTGAACCCCTAGCCGCAAACTTCAGTACACTATGGTATTCAAGCGATATGAATAAACAAAGGCAGTCAAATGTTGTTTTTCATACCTACTACAATCAATCGAATATAGCCATACAGTTCGAGCCTCGCATGACTCTAAACAGTCTACACTGGTTCAGGCCTTTGATGAAGATAAGTGCAGATTGACATTTTATTTACATCACAGCACGCGCCGACAAACACAAGAAATAGCTTTAATCCTACTATAAGCTAACAGAGGAGGACTTGGAGGAGATCACTAAGGACTGGTCGATGGACCTCCTTATTCCAGCAAACACTGTGGAGATATCTGACATCGACAGCACAGAAACAACGCAGGATACACCCGGACCTAGCCGGACAAAGACGACCGAAGAGGTCCAAGAATTAGACAGTGCATCCATAAATACTGCTTCCATATCACCAGAGCACAAAGGTGATGGCGAATATTTGAATGACAAAGAATTTGAATAGAAGCAAGAAGATGAGGTTGATCCCCTGAAGAAAAGGAAAGGTTCGCCTCTGAAACCTTCCTCCTGGAAGAAATTGAAGGCCACCATGACCAAGATGTAGACTGTATTCACCTCCGATGACTTCGACTTCCTCATAGAATACCTGCAAGATGATTCACTGGAAATAGTAGAGAAACATGAGGCAAAGAAAGAAGAGATGTATGATTGAATTGAGACCGAAATCTGAGGAGTACAATAGGCCCTACAGTCCAGTCGCGCGGTTTCCACTGCGCCGGGGAACCAGAATTGGGAAATGAACTAGCTCAACTCCACTGCCTAGCCAATACAGTCGAAGCTCACCTTCGACGAGCATAGGAAGAAACAGAGAAATCCACCTAGGCTTTGACACAAGTACAAGGAGTACTCATAGAGCAACGCAGTGCTGCAGAACGGTAAAAGCTTGCTCTCCAAGTGAAGTTTGATGAAGAAAAATAATAGCTACAACAAGAAAAGGAATAGTTGCTCGCGGATCAACTCGAAGGGAAAAAAGGGGTCAAAATAACACTTCTCTTTGTGACAGTCTTAGAAATCAAGGCAGAAGACCAAGTTACACAGGAGGTGAACCAACTCACAGAATCCATTCAACAGCTATAGCAATGCATAGTAGATTTGGAGCTATGCACTGTACCTGAGACCCCACAAGATGTAAGAGATGAAAGAGAAGCAACCGCTCGAAGTGTAGTTGAAAGACTAAAGGCTCTTACCTTGGAATGTAAGAAACTCACTGATCACAGTTCCTAGACCTATGAACAACTCAAGGAGAACCCAGAATTGAAGGCACTGGAGTCACAGCTCTAAGAGGTGAAGTATCAAGCCGAAAAGATACAGGCGCAGCTGAATCCCCTGTCAGTTGTGGAAAGAATGAAGCGATCCCAAGAGCAGAGGACTACCCAACAACAGATCCACACTATCTAGAGTAGAGTTATGGAGGTAACTTAGAAACTCCAACCTGTACAAGAAAAGTCTTACCAATTGTTTATAGAGGTAGAAGGCCAAGGAGAAGACCTAGAGCAGGTTGTCACTATAGTTGAACAATGCCTATAGGGACCTATCAACGATGCAATCGTCCAAGAGTTCATTGAACAAGAGGCCACAACAAAACAACAAGTCGAAGCATCTTGAGCCAAGATCAAGGCATTTGAAGTAGAACTAGTTAGACTAGAGTGACTTGGGACGCATCACTGGTGAGTGTTGGGGGCCTGTTGGCCCTTGACCAAGTTTTGGGAGATCCTTGGTCAAGTTTGACCTATTTTGGGACTTTGACAACCTATCGAAGATGGAGTGCAAGACGAAGCATAGATCGTGGGATCTCGGCCCCTTTTTGGGATTTGGGATTATGTAATGGGTATGGGATGTTGACCCATGGGTTTACCCATGTTTAGGCCTATTTTGTAAAGTATAAATAGATGTCTAGGCAATGTATGTAAGGGAATCTATGTGATGTAAGGCCGCTAAGGGAAAGTGTGGTTTGTAATGCTTTGTGCATACTGTGAGAGACTTACAGAGCTAGGTGAAAGAGGTTGTAACAGGTTGTGAAAGGCTTTGTGCTGTAACACAAGGAAGAAGGATCTAGCAAGGTACACAGATCTTTTTTCCTATGCGGAGTAGGGTTTTGAGGCTCTGTGCATGTAACCTATTGTAGAAGATAATAAAGGAGAAGAGTTGGTGAACGTAGCCCCAGGGTGGGGGTGAACCACGTAAATACTGTGTTATTCTTCTCTGTGCGATGTTCTGATGTTATTTGTTAAGTTCTTGATAAATATAGATAGACTGATCTGTTTATGATTTGTGCTTATGATGAATCAGGATGCTATATCTAACATAGGTGAATGTTCTTAGTGCTTGAATCTGCTAGATCTGATCCATTTCTTTATGCTAAGTGCTTAGATATGTCAGATATGGGTGAATGTTGTGATGCTCTTTATTATCAATGGAGTAGATATTGGTTAAGTAATGATGAAATAGCAGTGCTAAGTGCCCTATCAAGTATCATAATCACAGATCTATGTCCCAGCTAAGGTTGCAGAAACCCGAGTACTACAACCACCCCTGCCTCTACCTCAGGTGAGACTTTATCTGCTTCGTAGGTGTTGCTGAAAGGGCCAGTAGTTAGGGTTTTGTTGGTGTGTTGTTGTAGTGTTGAACCCTAGGTCTGCCCCTGTGCCAACACTCACCCACCTAAAAGTGTTCCTAAAAATGCTCCTTGTTGTCCCTTTATTCCCTCAATTTCCTTTAATGATTTATGCCTTTCTTAAATCTTAATTTAATTCTAATTAGGAAAGTTCTCTAAACTAGATTCCTTTATATGTTCCACATTCCTTTTGCAATTAATTTCCCCTTTTTGTCTAAGTTCTAATTTAGCAAGTTTTGCACATAAACAACAATTAATTTTTTTTTTGGATAATTTCTTTCTCCTTTAAATTCAAATTTGATTTTTCTTCATCCCCCCTTTATTAATTGCTTAATTAATTTTTTAGTTCTCATATCCTGCTTAGACCTAAGCTTTAATTTCAACTAGGCTTAGCAATTTTTAAGGGAAAAATTTTATGATTAAAAAGCTTTACTCATACAACATTTATTTTAAGGTTGACCATGTCAAAGTAAGATATTCTTTTCTAGGAACCTAGGTTCATTGTCTCACCTGTGTTTAAAAATCATGACATTCCCTTCAAGACACACTATGTGCTCCAAGGGTGCCACTCGCCTTTTTTCATGTTTCATTTATGCAATGTGTCCTTCAAGACACACTATGTGCTCCAAGGGTGCCACTCACCTTTTGATTGATTTTGGTAGTTGTCCAACCCTTAGATTCAATACTCCATCAGGAGACCTTGTGGAAGACTAATGTCCTCTAAGGAATAAGGATCCTACCTTATTGTGTGCCCCTTATAATCTTCATGAGCGACTTTCTTAGTCTGCCCTCATGACATCATGGATATATCAAACTAGGTAATCGTTAACCTACATTTTGAGCCACTACGAGAGTGATAGTAGGTTGTGGCAGGGATGCTTCCACACCTATCCCTCAATATCTATGGTTGTTTTACATGGCCCCTTTAATCCTAATGTGAGTCTGATTAGCAAGCAATCATCATCCTTTATCCATCAACGAAACATGTCAATGATCCATAAACAACATTGTTGGCAGAGGGGCAGACCTGAGGTTCACTCTAAGAGTGCACCAACAAGCCCTAACTACTGGCCCTTTCGGCAACACCTGTGAAGCAGATGAAGTCTCACCCGAAGCAGCTAAGAGGGGGGTTGCAGGACAGGAATGTCTACAACCAAGGGAATATCAAGTGGATCTATCACAACAACAATACAACATTCATATATCACTTATTAGCTAGGTCTATCCTGCGCAGCTATAGATATGATGTAACATAATATTGCAAATAAGAATATAACAATGACAGAGATCCAAGCATCAATCACACATATGACACAAAATATACGTGGTTCACCCTCTCTCTAGGGCTACATCCATAAAACTATGCTTATGATTTATTAAGGTAAATCATGTAGTTCTTAGCTGTGCTCTCAGCTAGAAAATATTTTTTCTTCTCTCTCTTTCTCTCCCCTTCCTACACACCCAGCTATAGGACTTGACCTTCGCACACAGCTGAAGATATCACAATATAATCCTCTCCCTCCACAACAGAGCTATAACAAAAATATCATACCAATACTCAATGAACAACCCGATCCAGGTCATCTTGACCTTTATTTATGCATTACAATCCCTCACCGACATCCTTAGGTCGAAACCTAGGTGCCAAAACCCTAGATACCAAAACCCTAGGTGAATAAAACCCTAGGTCAACTTGACCCGCTTTTTCTAGGATTCACCAGCCTGTCTTTCCTTCTTCATCACACAGTTCTCCAAAGCATCCAATGATGGCTTTCTCTACTTGTTGAGTTGTCCACGATCCTTCTTCCTTGTTGATCTATCATCCCTGATCTCCTCGTCCAACGGCTTGATTTTTCTCACTTCGCTCCACTTTCCTACTCTTTTGCTCACTTCGACTCAGTGACAGTTACTGTGTCTCCCGTGAAGCTCACTTTTTACCTTTCCTTCCTTGTTCTTCGCTTCCTTCGATAACCAAGGGCCAACAACCCCCCAACACTCACCTGTGACTCATCCCAAGTAACTTCAGATCTGATCCTCTTGTTTTACTTCGACTTTGGACTATGTAGTGCAACCCTTTCTTTCTACTTTATGCCTCCTTTCCATCCTTGTGAAGACTGTCTTTTTTGTGTCTGGTACCCAGTTTCAACTACACCTGGTACCTGGACACTTTTCCTCATGATTTTAGTGAGAGATGTGAGGCAGCTAGTTATCATAGTACAACTTCAGCCGACTCCCATTCACCAATTTTTCTTTCTAGTCTCCCTTCAATGTCTTCAGCTGCGCATCTCCTCCTTCTGTAACATAGGCAATCTCATATGGTCCGAGCCAATGCGTTCTGAACTTCCCAAGGTGTTTGATAAACTTACTGTCATACACCAGTACTAAATCACCTTGCTTGAATGTATTCTTCTTGATGTGCCTGTCATGATAGGAATTTTCTCATTCCTTCTGAACTTGCTGATGGAATCCTGCAATGAATCTATCTTCTTCCAGTTCAACCAAATGTGCAAGCCTCTCACGAGCTGCATCGGTATCATCCATGTCTGTAAATGCAACAATTATTAGGCTTGGTACTAAGTATTCCATTGGGACAAAAACTTCAAGACCATAAACCAACTTGAAGGGGGTGTGCATTGTTAATTTCTTGCAAGTGGTTATATAAGCCCAAAGTATTGCTAGTACTCTTAAATCCCAGTCATCCCTGTTCATGCTGCAAATCTTTGTCAATGTTGTATCCAAGATCTTGTTGAATGCTTCAACCATTCTGTTTGCTTGTGGATGGTAAGGTGTACTCTTCTGATGGTGGACTGCAAACTCTTCAGTCAGGGCTTCAACTGTCTTATTGATGAAGTGTGTACCTTGATCACTCATAAGGATCTTAGGGCATCCAAACCTGGTTATTATGTCATCAAATATAAAACGCGTAGCTGTAGTTGCACTACAGTCCTTGACTGCTTTGGCTTCATCCCATCAGGTTAAGTATTATGTCGCAGTAATAATGTACCTTGCTCCTATGCACTTTCCTAGTGGGTTTATAGGTCCCATGAAGTCAATGGCCCACTTTTCAAATGCTTGTAGGGTCATCTGCGATGCTAATGGCATTTCATCTCTTCGGGATGGTTTTACAATTCTTTGGCATACATCACATGCTCTGGCATACTCTTTAGCATCTCTGTGTAACGTAGGCCACCAAAGGCCATCTCGCAAAACCTTCTGTGCAGTTTCTTTCCCTACGTAATGTCCTCCTACGATGCCTTCATGAGCTTCTGTGAGGATCAGTGGTCTCTCTGTCTCCATAACACACCTCCTGAATATTTCATCTGGTCCCATTTTGTACAGTTGTCCAACTATAAGTGAAAAGTATGCAGCACACACCACTAGCTCTTTCTTCTGAGGAATTTTATACTCACTTGGAGCCATTCCTATTGACAGGAAATGGACTATGTCTGTGAAGTGGTCATAAATCTTTCTAATGTCAAGCAGTTGTGCATCTGGTAATGTATCCTTGAAACTGGTAGGTTCTTCGCCATGTTCCAACCTTGATAAGTGGTCTGGGCCCTTGTTCATTCTTCCTGGCTTAACTATGATCTCAAAATCATATTCTTGAAACAACAGAAGCTATCTTCATATTCGCCCCCCCAACATTGGCTTGTTGACTAGGTACTTCAGCATGGAGTGATCGGTAAACATTTTAAAGTGTCCTCCCAACAAGTAGTGGTAGAATTTTTGCAGTACATACACCATGGCTAGTCCCTCTCTCTCTGTAGTGGTGTAATTAACTTCAGCCATGGATAGCTTCCTACTGGAAAATGCTAATGGATGATCAATGTCCCCTTCTCCAAGTTGTGCCAATACTTCTCCTAATGCAATAGAAGATGCATCGACATGCACATGGAATTCTTTTCTCCAATCTAGAAAAACCAAAATGGGCGTTGTAACCATCTTCCATTTCAGTGTGTCGAAGCTCTGTTGACATTCATCTGTCCACTCATACTAGCAGTCCTTCTTCAACAGCTTCTCCATTGGTGTTGTAATTTGGGAATATCCTTTGATAAATTTCTTGTAATATCCAGTATGGCCCAGTGCAGTGCGCAATTGTTTGACTGAAGTAGGAGGTGGGAAATCAACTATAATTGAAATTTTAGATGGGTCAACCAACAATCCCTGCTTGCATACAATATGACTTAATAACACTCCAAATGGTGAGAAGAAGATGCATTTCTTCAGATTCAAAGCAATTTGATACTGCCTGCATTTGTCCAACATTATCCTTAGACATTCAATATGATTTTTCAACAAACTAAAAACAGTCCAGTCATCAAAGTATGATTCTAAAAATTTATGCAAAAATTCTTTGAATGCTTTGACCACCACCCTGGAAAAGATGGTTGGGGAATTCTTCAATCCAAATGGAATTACTGTATATTGATAGGATCCCCACTTTGTGGAAAATGTAGTCTTATGATGGTCCTCCTTGGCAATGCGAATCTAATGGTATCCCGAAAATCCATTTGTAAGAGAATATACTTCTTGGCCTCCCATGTTATCCAACACTTCGTCTGTGAAGGGTGTAGGGAAAGGGTCATGCAGACAGGCATAATTCAACTTTCTAAGGTCCACACAGATTCTGATTTCTCCTGTCTTCTTGTCTTGTACCACCATAGGGCTGATCCACTCCGACTCTTCGACAGGTTCAATAATCCTTGCTTCCAACATTCTGTTGAGCTCGATCTTCACTTTTTCCTTGTATTTTGGGTTCAGTCTGTAAGGTATTTTCTTGACTGGCTTCGCATCTGGTTTCAAAGGTATTCTCATCTCACCCATAGGCCCTTTGATTCCCTCCATATCAGTGAACTTGGTCAGGAACAAGTCCTGATATTCGTGTAATAACTCTATAATATTGTCAATGATAGCAACATCCCAATAATCTCTTACATTGGAAAGATTCGGTGTCTCCTCTATCCCAATATTGACTTTCTTTATTTTGATCAGTTTTCCTTTGAATGACAGCTCAAATCTTGGTCCTTCCACATTTTTGTGGCCTTCTATCTCAGTGTTGTTTACCTTCCTCGGATCATCATCTTCATTGGCATTAATGTTGTAACATCCTTGCAATTTCTGGAATGGCGCGGTCCATTCATCCTCTTCTTGCTCCAAAGGGAGGCCAAATGCCTCCTTAAATACTTTCTGTCTCACAATATGTAATGGTTGGTCTACTGAAAGAAATCAACTTTCAAAAAAAAAGGTGGTTACAAAATTCTGGATCATACCTTCCCAATCTAAAGTGACGAGGTACAACTCCGCTTGAAGGTACCAGTTGATAGGGATCATGTCCAGCGTGTTAATGAATATGTGCACCCATTGTTCTTGAGGAATGTCACTCTGGGCCTCTTCCCAGATTTGCACATGGTTCTTTGGGAACTTTGACCTGTGTACCTCACTTCGCAGCTTCCTACTTATGCTGAGAACCGCGCTGTCATCAAAGTTTGACATTGTGTCCAGTATTTGATGTTTCCTTTGTGTGTCCCCCACCATCTTGTTGGCATGGCTTTCATGGCCTAATCCATTGCCAACAACCTGTTGGCATGTTTTCAGATAGAGGTAGAGTATGCATGTTTTGTCATTGATGGAAAATATCAGCACGTTCAACAGAGCGATGATGGCATGGAAATGGAAAGATCAACAGTGATCGTTGGATCACCCATCCCGAATTTCCGATGACCATCAGATATGAATATAGATAGGAGGAATGCGCAAAAGAGGAGAAAAAATCTCAGACGTTGGATCTAAGCACGAGGATTGACCATCGTTGGATCCAAAAGAAGGAGCATGATATTTAAGTACAAGATGAAGCGGGCTTACAAAGTCCCGAAAGCAGGAGGGTCGTCCATCGTCGAGGAGTACACGTGGCGAGGGATTAAATTTTCGCTGAATAGAAAGTCAAAGGAAGGCAGTTCTCTAACCTTCCAACTTGCGATATGTGAAATCGCGATAAGATTTGGATCATTGATCTAAGAGGGACACATGGAGATAGATCAGAGCATGACAAAGGTTTTGTTTTGGAGTTTCGGATACCGGAAGTTGGAGGACTCAAGGAAGCAACTCATGGAAGAAACTCGCGATATGCAAGATCACAAAAATATCTGGACCGTCGAATCATCAAGATTGTGGACCGTTGATCTGACTCCATTTCGGAGTTTTGGATACCGGGAGTTGGAGGTGTCAAGGACACTCACGACAAGAATGATGAAATCGTGAAATGTGAAACCACGACTTAATCTAAGTTGTTGATCAAAGGGAGATCGTGGACCATTGATCAGGCATGATGAAGGCCTGTGAAGTTGCAAAATCGCGATAAGATCTTGACCGTTGATCCAAGAGGGACATGTGGTGAGGGATTAACTTTTCATTGACTGGAAAGTCAAAGGAAGGAAATGATCTAACCTTGCAACTCGCGATATGTGAAATCACGATAAGGTCTGGCCTGTGGTCATAGACAAGGTCACATCATCGAAGGCTTAAGGGAAGGATCTAATTGCTAAGCTCCATTTCGGGGATCACAACTTGGAGTGTCGAGACCCTTCATCACAGGAATCCCAAAACGCAAGATTGCAATGAGATCTGGACCATCGGATCATTGGAGATATCGACCTTTGATCAGGCTCGATGAAGTTCATAAGTTCACGAAATGTGAAATGCCTTTTGATGTAGGTTGTGGTCACCCATGATGGTCATGTGAGAGGGAGGAGCAAGTGAAGCTAAGCTCCATTTCGGGGATCACAACTTGGAGCGTCGAGACCCTTCGACACAGGATTGTCGAAATGCGAAATGTGAAACGCATCTTGATTAGGCCCATGGTCACAGCCAGTGGGCATATGGGATAAACGCAAGACCCTATGGATTTAATCCAACGGTGTTGGTTATTTGAGCATCTGATCGAAGGGCTATTGTTGATCTTTACGATTAACTGTTCAGTTACGATTCAGTTAGCAGAACCGAATCATGTTTCTTGGACAATTGGCGATTGAGTGGTTGAAGCGTTGTTGGCCTAGGTATTCGAGGTGTAATTGAAGTTGTGTGAAGTCCATAAAAGTAAGATGGAGTGACTGTGAATGGTTGGTTGTTTTGAATGAAAAATGAGTTGAACTATAAGAAAGGGAAAATTACAGTATGCGCAATGTGAGACCGACAGTATGCGTAGTGTGATATAAAACTCAGAGATGAGTGATAGATGCTGAATAGACAGAAGCAAGAGCAGAATTGCAGAACAGATTGAAGCAGAGAAAAATTGCAGAACAGATAGAAGAATAGAAGAATTGCAGGACAGAAGAGAAGTGGTAAGAATTGAAACACCTGTGTTGTTGGTTATTCAATCATTTTACTTATATTCAGGGAGGTAGGGTGGTTCTAGGGAGGACTGTGGTCCTCTGATATTTGAGTTGGTGCTTGAATATTGGGATTTGTAGCTTCCATCTAGTTGTGTCTAGAAAACAGGGTGGCAGGGTGGTGCTTGGGAAAACATAGAGTTTTTTGTATGCAAGTTGGTGCTTGTATAAGTGGAAGTAGGTGCTTCCATTCAGTCTGTACTAGAACACTCAGGGATTTGGTGCTTCCTTCTAGTCGATGCTAGAGAAACCAGAGAGTTGGTGCTCTCAACAAGTTGGAGCTTGTAAAACAGAGGTAGTAGCCTCACTTTGAGTTGGTGTTGAAACATAGATGATGTACAAAACTTAAAAGATTGCATATCGTTTCGAAGAAGAAGAGGTTTTCTCCCTTTATGGGTTTCTTCGTGAAAATTTGTCTCTGTGTATATCTTATGTGTGATTGATGCTCATTATTTATGTTGTTCATATGAGGTATAATATTGATGGTCACTTGATGAAATATTAAAAATGGTTTAATAGAATTAAAATTGTTTAAGCACAGTAACAACTGATTCACCCCCCCTCTTAGTTGTCTTAGTAATTTCAACACAACCTTTGTTGTGTTGGTACACTTGTCTCAAACTCTGATAAGAAGTTTTCTAAAGGGTTCAACCCATCAAATGTGGGGTAAGTTACTCATTGTTGTGTCGATCCAGCGAACCTCTTTGGTTAGTCTAGCACATATTCTGGTAGAGACTTCATACATCTGGTTCTGCCAATTCTCTAGTGCTTCTTCTGAGTCTGAGGAACATGTGTTGTCACTTCGCCAGCTCAGATTCCCATTGGCTGTAGGATTGATATAATCCTGTTGTCTGGTTGTTAGTTTGTAGATGTTTTCCAGTTTGTACACGTGGTCTTCTTCTCTGATAGGTTCTGTATATCGAGGACCCTCATATGGATCTAAAGGTGTAATGACCCTAAGGCCATATCTTTCAAATTTCATATGCCTCTTCTTTAGATCAACAACAGTAGAATTGTTGAAGGCCCAATCAATTCCTAATAATGCAGGATAAGGGCAGTTGTCATCAACAATTTCAATTACTTTAAAATCTCCAAAGGTTCTAACTCCATCAATGTTCATAGGGATATGATCCAATCGTCCAAATGGGTTGACAGCTTGCTGATTAGAAATTCTAAGCATGAAAGGGGAATAGATCAACTTCGGTTTTCCCATCAGTGCCCAAGTTTGCTTCGTCATGACATTGACCTTTGACCCTAAGTCGAGGACCACATAGTCTATATCATATTCTCCTATTTGAGAATTCAGGTGTAATTCTTTATTTGTCCTTCTCCTTTTCCCAATTTGGTGCACTACCCTATTCAGTAAGGAGTCTATCTTTCCTAGCTCACACTACTTGATTAAATATTGTAATTCTTATACAATGCTTTTATCTTGAATCAACTTAACACAAGTGCACAAAAATTCCATGAGTTTTCTTACCTCTTTTCCTTTTGTTGGTGACACAGACTGATCAAACACCTGAGGCATGCCATATTCTTTGATTTCTGGTTGTTTATTTGATGAAGACCCTTGATCTCCTTTGAACTCTTTTCTTGCCTCCTCAAATATATGTCTTTATTTCTTAGCATCGAATGTTGGGGTCTTCTCTGTAGCTTTCCTGACTCTATGGTCGTCTGCAGTCTTTCCTTGGGTTGATCTGTCTTCTCCTGTAGAAGCACCTCCTCGAGTGATAACAACGACTCTAGGGTCTACTCCATGAGATTCAACATATATCAGTTGCACTTGTGGGTTTTGTTGAGGTCCTTGTCTTTTCTGAAGCTTAGCTAATAGCAAAGGGAAGTCCTTGATGACATGCTCGAAGGAATTGCAATAACTACAGGTTGTGCAAGGGTTTTGGTAGTCCCTCGCTAAATGTCTTGGCTACATGCAGTTGTAACAGATTATTTTTCCTCGGCCTCGACCCATACCTCCTCCTCCTCCTCGTCTTCTGTATCCACCACGAGGATTGAAAGTTCCTCTTCCTAGAGAATTATACTGTACATTGTTTCCTTCTTGGTGTACTTCACCTTGGATCTTGTATATGTCTCTTGATATTTCGTGCATCAGGTCAAAATCCCTACAATCTCTATCATTGTGCCCTACGGACTTATAGAATGTGTAGTACAAGTTTGTGGGTGTATGAACATACTTCTGCATATAATAGCACTCACCAGGGCGATGTCGGTTTCTGCATACTTCACACCAGGGCAGGTTAACTCGCTTCAAGGGGCTCAACACTCCCAAGGCCAAATATTCATGAAATAGGGGACAGTGTTCTTTATCATGATCTTCGGATTTGCATATTACACACCAGATATCTTCTCTTTTGTCCTTCCCCTTGTCCTTCTTCATATCCTCAACCTACAGAGACAAACTAGTCAGCTGGCTCAAGATCTGGCTCATTCTTGAGCTAGATTCTCCCATAGGTGTTGATTCAAGCTTCGTGGCGATCTCCAAAGCTTCTTCCTGCAATGCAATCTTCTACTGCATCAGGGGAACTCTGATGTGTGGTGAAAGAGCAACGATGAACCATTCTTTGTTCTGCTCATCTGGGATCTTAAAAGTCAATCGGCCTATTAGGGTCTTGAATCTTTGATCGAACTCCCAAACAGGTTCGGGTACCTTCTGTTTGATATCCTTCAGCTTAATAATACACTGTGACTCCGACTTAGGTTTTTTTAACTCTGGAACCAGCACGTTCTTGATCTCATTTAGTGGCTTAGGTTGCACAAGTCCTTGGATAAGCTTCATGTACAAGAACAACGCACGATCCCTCGATGTAGTGCTAAATTGGTTTATTTTAACGGTAATATTTTTAATGTTCCATATGGCCTTGCACAGGAATCAGTGTTGATCAGGATATTCAGATCCATCTCCTTTAAATATAGGGAGCCTCATCTCGTCTTCCATAGAGCTACCTTGGTTTCTTGTCTGAGTAGATGCTGAACTACTAGTAATAGTAGTCTGCGGACTCTGGTGATTCGAAATATTCCGATTACTTAGTGTTTCTGAAATAACAGAAGGATTGATATTACTTACTTCAGTGGTCTGCACAGTTCCTAATGTTTCTATCTCGTTCTGGCAAAGTTCTCCAGCTTCCTCTTCTTCTACTCTGGTGGGTTCTGAATGTTCTTCATTTGTCAGATCTGCCTCTTCTCCACTGTAGAAACCCTCGTCTCCGTAGTTTTGCTTGAACAGGTTCTCAAGGTGAACCCATCGAAATGATTTCCCACTGCATGTATGTCCATCTTCTGTGTCATCGTCGCTGTCCGAATTCTTGAACATTATCCTTTTCGGATCCAACCAATCTATTGTATCTTCAAGACGTTCTTTTCATGCAACAACATCTTGATTCTTAGCTTTAGAAATTGTAAAAATTTTCCTCTGGGTCCTTTGAAGAAGTATCTCTCAGCCTAGCTATATGATTCTGTTCTATCAACAACAAATTCAGTGATATACCCTCCAATGGTACTATCGAACCCGTGATCTATAGCCCTTGATACAATGTTGTCAACTCTCTTAACCTTCTTAATCAACTCCGACGTCCAGACCACAGGAGGTCTAGATCTGATCTCGAACTGGGTATCGGCTAACCTAGCTAACCACTCATATAGCTCTTGATGGATTCCTCCAAAGAAAATCTCGTGAATATCGGTGAAGATGTGTCTCTGTAGCCAACCTTCGGTACTTAGCTTAGGGTTCTTGTTTTAGGCTTCAGCGAAGTCCCTCTCTTGATCCTCTATCCACTTATGAATCTCTGTCTTCGATGGGAACCACCTTGACATTCCCTTACACAGATTCTTGTCCCGACAACAGAACCATTTGTTGGCACAGGGGCAGACCCAAGGTTCACTCCATGAGCGCACCAACAAGCCCTAGCTACTATCCCTTTTGGCAGCACCTGTGAAGAAGATGCAGTCTCACAAGAAGTAGCTAAGAGGGGGGTTGCAGGCCAGGAATGTCTACAACCAGGGGAATATCAAGTGGATCTATCACAACAACAATACAACATTCATATATCACTTATCAGCTAGGTCTATCCTGCACAACTATAGATCTGATCTAACATAAGACTGCAAATAACAATATAACAATGATATAGATCCAGGCATCAATCACACATATGACACAAAATATACGTGGTTCACCCTCTCTCTAGGGCTACACCCACAAAACTATGCTTATGATTTATTAAGGTAAAGCATACAGTTCTTATCTGCACTCTCAGCTAGGAGATCTTCTTTCTTCTCTCTCTTTCTCTCCCCTTCCTGCGCACCCAACTGCAGGACTTGACCTTCGCACACAGTTGAAGATCTCACCATAAAATCCTCTACTCATACCAATACTCAATGACCAACCCAACCCAGGTCCTCTTGACCTTTATTTATACATTACAATCCCTCACTGATAGCCTTAGGTTGAAACCTAGGTGCCAAAACCCTAGATACCAAAATCCCAGGTGTCTAAAACCCTAGGTCAACTTGACCCGCTTTTTCTGGGCTTCACCAGCCTGTCTTTCCTTCTTCATCACGCGGTGCTCCAAAGCATCTAATGATGGCTTTCTTTGCTTGTTGAGTTTTCCATGATCCTTCTTCTTTATTGATCTGTCATCCTTGATCTCCTCGTCCAACGACTTTCTTTTCCGCACTTTGCTCCATCTTTCCTTCTCTTTTGCTCACTTCGACTCGGTGACAGTTATTGTGTCTCCCGCGAAGCTCACTTTTTACCTTTCCTTCCTTGTTCTTCACTTCCTTCCATAACTAAGGGCTAACAAACATCATAATATACCCAGTCATATGTCACATATGCAATAAAAAAAATACTCAAACCATATACAATCCACTCCCTGACTTGATTCAGAGTCCAAGGAGGTCAATCGATGCCATCGACATCCCCAATCTGTCAAGAGTCTTGTACACTCAGGAGAAACTAGTCAATAGCATATGTCTATTCATAAATAGCATAACATAACATCATAATAAACAATATCATCATTAGAATCCATAAGCGAAGCAAACAATCATATAATGAACAGGATCACTTGCACGCAAGTGTCCTCAAAAAATAAGTCACATTAGGGGAACACAATAGCGAGATGTTACATCAGTGGCCACCTGGTTTATATTAGCCTCTTCTAGGATGTCAGTTGCTTCACTGACCTGGAAAAACCTTTTAAACTCTTTACCGATTATAACACAGTGGCTAAGCTGGAGCTCGGGTTTAGGACAGTCGATCAATATTGGTAAACATATGATTTTGGGTATGGGGTCCTCTTCTCTCTTATCTTCCATGATCATTACTGAGTTAAATAAAATAAACATTACTTTTATATATCAGGCTAGTGGAGGGGCATAGACCGACTCTCTTAGCACACTCTGGAAAGAAAGTGGAGAACTTTCCCTCCTTGGAGATTTGGATTTAGAATGGGACGAATATTGCAGGGCATTATCAGGATCTGGAATACTCCTTCAGGACATAGATGACGAAATTTATTGGACTGGTGGTGATCAAGCTGAATATTTAACTGCTAAGAATTCCCACAGAGCCACAGTGAGGATAAAATGGCTACATCAATTTGGTGGATGGAGAAAGTCTTCTTGGTCTTGGAATATTGCTTTAAAAATTAAACTCTTCTTGTGGCTTGCATTGGAAAATAAGATACTCACTTGGGACACACTACTTTCCAAGGGATGGGAAAGGCTTAGCTACTTATTATTATGCACTGCGGACTAGAATCAGTTAGTCACATATTGATCAATTGTGTTTTTACAAGGAAAGTGTGGTCTCATATCTTAAAGGTTTTGAAACTAAGATATGATTGGGAGGGCATGAATCTTATTTTGTGTTATGATAAGTGGATGGCACATGCATCATAATATGCTACTTTGTTAGCTATAGTTTGCTGGAACATTTGAATGGAGTGTAATAGAGCCATATTTGAGGATGGAAGCCCAGTTGTTGACTTGGTTGTTTTTAAGTCTTGTGGCTCTTTTATAAAACTATCAGTGACTTTACAGTTGTCTCTCTCTCTAACCAATTAGTCTATTTTAAAGACAGGGGAAACTGTGGGATATTTTGATGGAGATGTGCTAGCAAATAGTACAAACAGTGGGGCTGGGGGAGTGATTAAGATCAGTGATAAAACCTCCATCACTTGGACTTGTAACTATGGTCTCGATACCAACACAAGGGAATAATTTCTAGGAGTCTGGGAAACTCTCCTACTGGCCACAATACTGCATATCTACAATTTATAGGTTCTGGGAGAATAAAAAATAATAATTGACTGGTGCAACAACAAAGGGAAGCTTCGGGTAATTTCTCTAAACGGATGGAAGGTCCAATTTAGAGAGCTCTACAAATATTTCAGCAAGCTCAGCTTTATCCATATCTTCTGAGAATACAATATGGAGGCCGATAAACTATCAAAGAAGGTGCTCAAGAATCCAGAAGAAAAAATATACTATTCACAATGGGAAGATGGAAATGAAGGGCCCACTATCTCTATAAATATATAAATATTAATAGAGCATTTTCTTTTGGAGACAATAACTTTTTTGTTATTATGTCAGAGAGAAAATATCATGTATACTTAAGTTAGGAGGGCTTCAATACTTTAGGGGAGAGTAACATACGATTTTGTGAGACATATTTTAGCTTGATATACTTGTTGTCTGAGAAGGAGGGAAGAACCAAATTTCCTAGAAATTTTGGACATTTTCAGCATATGTAAACAATTATATATTTTATATAATGAGAAATTTTCAGTGGGAAAAAAGTGTTAGTACCTTGAATAGGTGTAATTTTGAATGTCCTAATTGTTTATATTATGGTAGTTGTGGGAGGTATTAGCCTCCATTTGTGACCTATGACGAGATTAGAATATTTCGGAAGTAAGAAAAGACTTGGATATAACCCTAGAAGAGAAGTCAACTAAAGATAATATTATATATTAAGTATTTATCACCCAGAGAGAAAAGTCAGCCCAGACAGCCCGGAAAAAGCAGTATAAATATAGGGTACCAGTCTTCATTTGAGCCAGATCTCTCATAATTGCATAAATCCACTTGTGTGCACTGCAGAAGTCTAGTTGTGCACAAATCTGGGGAGCAATTGCTGCCTGCAGTCCTGCAATCTGCATTTTTTAGTTTTTCTGGTTTGGAATCTCTCATTAGTTTTGGTTATCTTTGCTTGGTGCATTATCCTTGGTTGGCTATTAGTTTTCTTCCATAATTCTTTTCTCTGTCAAGGTCAAGGTGCTCGGGGGTGGCATTAGTGCCTATGGTTGGGTGACAATATTGCTATATTGTCTATGGTTAAACAAGAACACCCACTTTTCTAATAGGTTATGGGCCCACACCTCCTTCATTCAATCTAACCACTGGAAGGAAGCTAAGCCATAAGTTTATCAAGCTCCTTAAAGAATTGTCGCTAGGGTTTCTAGCAGGTGCAGTTACTAAAGAACTGCCGCTAGGGTTACTAGCATGTGAAGTTGTAGAAACCCTAAAACCCTTGTCTAGCACCTTATGATGGAATAACTTACTCAAGGAGAAAAATTTCTAGTACACCTTATTCCAATGCACCTCTTGGCACTCTTAGAAGGAAAAAACTTCAAGATTGAGATTTTGGGTCAAATCATGACAAATTATCAGTCAACAGAAATCACGAATGAAAAGACGAATCATCTACACTACTCAATGCTCAGAGGAACTCTTGAATATGACATGTGGATAATTGACAATGGAGATTCCAGGAATATGACAGGAGATCAAGCCAGACTCTCCAATATAAATGAAAAGAATACATCGTACAAGGTAGAACTTGGAGACAAAAACACTTACCCAGTCGAAGGAATTGGTCAAGCCTTCGTCAAATTGAAAACAGGTAACAATGTTCATTTGAGCAATGTCTTATATGTACCTGGTTTAGAAACTAATCTTGTATCCATATATTTCCTAGAAGACAAAGGAAACATAATAGCCTTTGTAGATGGAAAAGTATTATCTTGGCCTAGAGACTCCATTATAGAGAATTCTAGAGTTATTGGAACCTGTGAAGGAAGACTATACAGACTACTAGAATGAAATGATGAAGCCCTTGTACATGATGAAGTCAATCCCAATGAACTTTGGCATAGAAGGTATTCTCATATCAACTAGCAAGCATTACCCTTCCTCAAAAATATGGTTGAAGGAATACCGGAACTACAGTCTACACATGAAGCAATTTTCAAAGGATGTGTTGTTTGTAAGAATGTTAAGAAACCATTCTCAAGCAACAATAATAGATCTAAGGAAATCCTAGATCTAATACATTTGTATGTTTGTGGTTCGATGCTAGTAAAATCCGTAGGAGGTTTTCTTTACTATGTAATCTTCATAGATGATTACTCAAGAAATACTTGGTTATATCTCTTGAAGACAAAGGATGAAGTTTTCAGCAAGTTTCAAGAATTCAAAGTAGAGATAGAGAACCTCACAAACAAGAAAATCAAGACCTTGAGAACAAATAATGGAGGAGAATATACATCCAAGGAATTTGTTTCCTTTTGAAAATCAACAGGGGTTAGGAGGGAGCTAACTGTTCCTCATAATCCTCAAAAAAATGGTGTAGAAGAAAGGAATAACATATCTATTGAATAAACTATGAATTCGCTATTGAACGATCAAGGTCTATCTATGTATCTGTGGGGAGAAGAAACCATGACAAAAATATATGCTCAGAACAGAAGTCCTCACCGCATATTGAAGGAAATGACTCTAGAAGAAGCCTTCTCAGGAAAGAAACCTAATGTGGAACACTTAAGAATATTTGGATTCCCTATTTACTTTCACATCCCCAAGGATAAAAGGAAGAAATTAGAACCCTCGGGAAAGAAGGGTATATTCGTGGGATAAAGTGAATCATCCAAGGCCTATAGAATCTATATCCCAGAACAACATAAGATTGAAGTCAGCAAAGACGTAAACTTCAATGAAAATATGGCTTTCAAGAAATACATAGAAGAAACTATAGAAGAAGAAGAGTATGAAGAGCCTAATGAAGAAAGCAGATGTCTTCCAAAAAGTCATAATGAAGAAACATAACAACTTGATCATTCGATGCAACCATGTGAAACTATTGAATCAGACACTGTACCCAAAACCAAGAAACACCCAGGTTGGCTTGAAGCTACTCTACAAGAAGCAGAAAGACTCAAAGCCCCAAGTGGCACCTTCCCAAAAAGAAAAACTCCCAAGAGATTCTCGATCTATGTAGCATGTATGATAAAGCTTCTAAACGAAGAACCCACCACATTTGAAGAGGCAGCTCAGAAGAAACAATGGAAAGAATCCATGACAGAAAAACACCAGTCCATCATGAAAAATGATGTATTGGAAATTGTGCCTAGACCTAAAGAAAAATCAGTAGTAACTTCAAAATGGGTCTATAAGATCAAACATGCCACAGATGGAAGCATGGACAAATATAAAGCAAGATTCATAGCTAGAGGGTTCTCCCAGAAGGACGGAGAAGACTATGATGATGAAATTGATCTTGTTTCCATATATACTTCTATTAGAGCCATTATGTCTCTTGATGCTTCCATGGGATGGAGTTTACATCAAATGGATGTAAAAACAACTTTCCTCAATGGAGCAATCGAAGAAGAAGTATACATTGAACAACCTCAAGTATTTTATGTACACTCCAGAGACACTCATGTTTTCAAACTAAAGAAATATTTATATGGACTCAAGCAAGCTCCAAGAGCTTGGTATGCTAGAATAGACAACTACTTAATAAGACTTGGTTTCTCCAAGAGTCATGCAGATCCAAATCTTTACTACAAATTCATAAACAATGCACTTGTGATTCTACTATTATATGTCGACGATTTATTTTTGACGGGTGAAGAGTTTCTCATCATCCAGTGTGAAAAGGAACTAGCTTCTAAGTTCGATATGAAATATCTTTGTCTCATGCACTATTACTGTGGACTATAAGTATGGCAAAAGCATGGTGAAGTATTCCTTGGACAAGGAAAGTATGCAGTGAAGATTCTTCAAAAGTTCAGAATGATGGATTGAAAATCCATGGACACTCCTATGACCACATATATAAGAAAAGTGAGAGACTCAGATTTTGATCCAATAGAGCCATCCCTATATCGACAATTGATTGGTTCATTGATGTATTTAGTAAATACTTGACCAGATATTTGCTTTGTCGTAAACACACTAAGCCAGTTCCAGGTGGAACCCAGACATGAGCATTGGATAGCTATAAAGCATGTTCTAAGATATATTCGTGGGACACTAAACTATGGTTTAATATATACCATATCTAACGATATATAACTTCATGGATTCACAAATTCAGATTGGGCAGGAAGTGCAGAAGAAAAAAGGACTACTTCAGGGATGTATTTCAGCCTGGGCTCCGCTATGGTATCTTGGGGCAGAATAAAACAGAAGTTTGTTGCACTTAGCACAACAAAAGAAGAATATATTGCAGCATGTGAGGCATGTACAGAAGTAGTATGGATGAGAAAGATGATTTCTGGATTATTTGATCAATTTCCAGATTCGACCATAATATACTTTGACAATCAAAGTTGTATAAGTCTATCAGAACACCTAGTGTTTCATGAATGGTCAAACCACATTGAGTTCAAATACTACTTTATTCGAGACAAATTCCAGGAAGGGGAAGTGAAGCTCTAGTATATCCCCACAAATGAGCAAATAACAGATATATTGACAAAGCCTCTATCCAGAATAAAGTTTGCATACTTATGAGACAAGTTGGGGATCGTGGAAATAACTCCCTTAGATGAAAGGGAAGAAATGGTTGTCCAGGTTGGGAGGGAGTACTGATATATCATGATTTATGGAAAGTCATTTTCCAGCTTGGAAAATGGTCCAGGGTGGGCAGTTCCTTTCCAGTTCGGAAAATGGTTTGAGATTTCTGACAGTAAGGAATTTTCCAGTTTAGAAAATGGTCCAGATCGAATGGTCATTTTTCTAATGAAAATGGTTCGATAGATTGTTGATGTACCATAGAAAATGATTCCCCTTGTGGCCAGTGTGGGGGAATAGTCTAGGAAAGTCTTTCTTCTTGGCAGTCACTCTCAGTAGTGGTCAAGAAGAATGGTCTGCCTCACTGGGTAGTCATTCTTTCGAATTTCACAGTTGTGAGCAGTTTCGAAGAATGGTTCGTTTTGGAGGTTGGTACAGGACAGTCATTCCCTAGGGAAACTCATTCTCTCCAGGTTTCACTTTGTTTAGTGCCGGAGGAATGTCTTAGTTAGGTGAATGGTCCAGGTTCAACAATTAGGGATATGCATTCTCTAGGGCAGATTCATTCTCTCCAGGTTGCACTTTGTTTAGTGTCAGAGGAATGGCCCAGTTAGGTGAATGGTTTAGGCTTAGAAATCAAGGACAATAATTCTTCCATGCTTGGGAAGAATAGTCAAGATATCCCATGGTTGATGTTTTACCTTCTGAGAAAAAATGCTCTTCCAGATCTCATAGATGTGAGTGGAAGAATGTCCCAGATGACTTAGTTTATATCATGATTTTATTTTCTATGTAGGTAGATATCAGATGATATAATCGCTATGGAGACTGTATGTATCTAGACAGTATATGTATGCTATTGTGGTGGATATATTCCACTAATTGTGACTATGTGTCACTAATTGAGTAGGTGTGTACTACTATGGATAGACATAGTCATGTTCTACAAGATGACATTGTACTAATTGTCATGGATATTATCCAGTTGGATAATGATGATGGTGCTCATGATTTGATCATGAGATAGCCTGTGTGGCTATAATGATGCTACCGGTTGAATGGTATGTTTGTGCTCAAGACCATTACCTGTTATACCTCCCTAGCTAGGAGGGAGTGTTGATATTATGGTAGATGCTAGAGGTATTAACCTCCATTTGTGAACTATTATGAGATTAGAATATTCTGGAAGCAAGAAAAGTCTTGTATATAACCCTAGAAGAGAAGTCGGCTAAAGAAAATATTATATATTAAGTATTTAGCACCCAGAAAGATAAGTCGTCCCAGATAGCCTAGAAAAAGCAGTATAAATATAGGGCGCTAGTCTTCATTTGAGCCAGATCTCTCAGAATTGAAGAAATCCATTTGTGTTCACTGTAGAGGTCCAGTTGTGCACAAGTCTGGGGAGCAGTTATTGCCGACAGTCCCGCAATCTGCATTTTTCGGTTTTTCTGGGTTGGACTCTCTGATTAGTTTTGGTTATATTTACTTGGTGCATTAGCCTTGGTTGGCTATTGGTTTGCTACCAGAATTATTTTCTCTGTCAAGTTCAAGGTGCTCGGGGGTGGCATTAGTGCCTATGGTTGGGTGACAATATTGCTATATTGTCTATGGTTAAACGAGCACACCCACTTTTCTAACATTAATATCATTAAGGACATTGATGATATGCACACGTGTGTTTGAAAGTTTTATTTTTTCTCATTATTTCTTGATTTACTATGTCATTAATAGTTAAAATTGAGATTTTTGTCTAGCGGGAGGTGTGCTATTAGGTGGGATCTTGCAAAACATATAATAATTGTAGACTATGGATGATTTTGCAACACATATTAAAGATGATTAATATAATCGATCGATCTCTTAATGTAATCAATATGATTAATATCCATAATCAACCTTGTATTTTAATCATTTGTTAGTAGTCCCCATTTGTATCAAGGTATGTTAAATAACATTAAAAAAACTCAACTACAATAAACACAATTTGAAAATATATAGAAATATACTTAAAGGTTTTTGCACATTGTATATACAATTAATGGATTGTTGAAATGTTGGAGAATAAAAATGTGAGCTTTAATATTAATATCTTAATGGATTGATGTGACTGCGTAAGGCAATGGGTAATGTTAAGTAGTTAAATGACTTATCTCTCTTAAGGTTATATATATATGGTGTAATGTAAGATAAGTTTCATTGGTATTTATGTATACATCAGGTGTACTATTTGATGAATGAAATTTGTTATTATCTTCATGTATTGTGTGTTGTGTTCATTTCATGTGCATATTTGATCTTAAAAATCAAACATGGTATCAACTCCATTCCACATCGTTTTGAATGGAGAATAATGTATAGCCTCTTGAATTGTAGAGAAAATACACTATTGGAGAATACACACCATGCTCAATGTTTGACTAGATAAAGACCAAAGATCTCAATAAGAAGTTGAAGAAAGTGAACACTGTGTGCTAAATTAAATGTGAGTCTATCTTTAATTGCGAATAACAAATAAAAAAATAAAATCTTTTATTTCTTAAAGTGGTGACTTATAAGGAATGAGAAATACGTTTTTCTTTGAACCATGGTAAAAAATGGTTCAAAAATATATAATTCTTAGGAAAGAAATGCCACATTTTTGGGGAATACATGTATGGTGTAAATTAGATACAACAAAGAAGAAAAAACAAATCATGACAAGATTGTGCTTGTGGTGTACGAAGGACCATTTTAATAGAAAAGAATGGTGGCATTGTTGGTTCATTCAGAAAAAAGGAACATTCTAGAGGTGCTCAAATGGAAGAAATTAGTATGAAGAAATCTTGTTGAGAATATATTTCTTATCCATTGTTCTATAAAGAATATCCACTCTTCTATAAAGAAGAGAAAAGCCATTATCCATTGTTATTCAATGAATCTCTCATATGTGCTTTGTAATAATTTTGATGCATGGAAACAAAGATTTGTAATTTGACCATAATTGCAAAACTCGCCCAAGAAAAATATTGAGCCACCCAAAACATGGTTAATTATACTTGGACATAAACCATAGGAACTTCTCCAAACATGCAATGTTTTTTTTTTAGAAATTCTCGTCACTTGCAGGGCCATCATTTCAATTGTTGGCTAAGAAACCACAACCCAGGGGCATCTAAGCCGTCAAAATCACTAGGGAATCACACCCAGCCTGAGCTGTGCCAACCATTAACATGAATGGATTTTTTGGTGTCTCCTCCCAACTAAACACACCGTAAAGGTATTGAACTCGGGTTACCTAACAAACAAAACCAACACCTTAACCAATTAAACTAGTGGAAATTGACCAAAACATGCAATGTTAATTTCTCTATTACCTTCTCATTCGTTTCTCACAAAAACTCACATAAAAACACTATATCTATGGAGGAATACACTCTAAATAACTTTCATGAATAGAGAATCCTCTTGTGCACAAACTTTGATATGATGTTAAATAATATAAAATTTACAATTATAGTAAAAAAAACAAAGAAATAAAAAAAATACACACAATTAAACTTGAAATTTGTTTCTTTATTGTTTATAATAAATACATATATACATAGAAAGGATAGTTAAAAGGTTCAACTTCCCAAGGAATACCAACCAACAAATATATTATTTACATACACATAAAAAAATTACACCATATGTTTGGATGTCAAATTATTAAAATTACTTTGAATGTCAAATTATTAAAATTACATATAAATGATGTTGCACCTTTGTAGAATACCAAGATTAAATCATTTCATGTAACCAATATTATGTTGTAATGTCGTAGGGATAATTAACTGCAACCATTTATTCCAAGTATCTACTTGTTGGATTACTGAAAGGGGGGGTGAATCGGTAATAGAGCAATTTAGTCCTTTTTAACCATATAATGCAAGTGGTATATCAGTGTAGCATTATCATCCAATAATTGCAGAGTGAATAAACAATGAACAAATGAACAATCATACACATAAACAGTACACCAGTGTTTTTACGTGGAAACCCAAAGTGGGAGAAAACCACAGGATGTTTTTTCTTATATGTCTTGAAGAATTACATTCATTGGAGGCACTAACTTCCTTTGTTTTCCAGCTGCAACTGGAAGGAGGATCCAACCCCCTAGTTTCTCAGGCTACAACCTGAGGCAAGCTCCAACTCCCCAATTCTATGGCTACAACCAGAAGGAGGCTACAACCCCCTATGTTCTTTGGCTACAACCAGAAGGTGGCTACAACCACCTATCCTTGCCCTGTCCAA
>ML796213.1:99684-114470 GCA_009831015.1 Picea engelmannii
ACACAACCTTCTTTTTCCAAGCAATCTTCTAACTTGTCAATGTATATGCCAAAAAGGGTAAGGGACAAGGGACAACCTTGTTTGACTCTGATACTGCAATTAATGTCTTTTGACTAGCCCTCAGTGTTTTTAAACTTAGCAATGCAGTTCTCATACATCCTTATTGCAACAGCCCTCAACTCGAGAGACACTTTTATCTCTTCCAACCTATTCCAAAGGTTTTTCCTAGAAACCATGTCAAAAGCTTTTCTAAATTCAACAAAACAACAAAAAAGATTGGTTTTAGTATTTCAAAACTCCTCTGCACTGATCCTAAAGGTAACAAGATGGTCCACAGTTAAATTATAAATTATATAAGATGACATAAATTATATATTATCTTATAAATTATATATCCTTGTATTTATATTTTTGTCTATCTATCTACTATTTACTTTACTATTTAATAAAGTAAAATTCCTTTCTCTAAGTATTTACTATTTAATTTGCTATTTAATAAAGTAAAATTCAGGGTATAAGACAACTATCATAAGAAAAATATTTTTGATTAAAATGTAATTAATAGTAAATCTAAATTAAAATAATATAAAATATAAATCATTTTATTTTTATATAATTAATTAATTTTAAAAATTAAAATTAAAATAATTTTCAATCTTTAAAAAATTAATACATTATTTTCCTTTTCCGAATTTATTAAATTAAATAAATTTTTTTTTTATTATATTATATACATTAATTTAATAAAAAGGAGTTTATAAAAATAAAAACAATGATAGTTAAAGTATAGAATGAATAATTTTATAATATTTTTGACATATGTTTATAGGATAACTAGAATCATTGGTGATTGGAAATATAGTTAGAATTGTACTTAACAATAAAAATTATTATTTTCTCAAAAATTGATAAGATTTGTTTAAAAATTATTATTTTCTCAAAAATTGATAAGATTTGTTTAATTGTAACATGGTAAATGCTACTTAATAATTTCATTATTATATTATTTATGTACTTAAAATATATTCTTAAAAATAATATATGAATCTAATATGATGCAAAATATAAATGGAAAAAAACACTTTTAATAATTATAATAAAATAATTAAAATAAAATATTTGATAATACAAGTTTTTACAGTAAGTTATAATGTTATAAATTTTATCGATTGAACTGTCAGGTTTGATGTTTTCATCACATCCTTCTCTCACCTCAACAATTAGTTTAATCCTTTATTACTTATGATTTTTCCTTTACCCTAAAATTTTGTTCAATTCTTCTCCTTTATAGTTCCTCTTTTTTCTTAATCATTCTATTTCCATCAATTTTCTTCTCTCACTTCAACAATTAGTTTAATCCTTTATTACCTATCATTTTTCCTTTACCCTAATATCTTGCTCAATTCTTCTCCTTTATAGTTCCTCTTTCTACTTAATCATTATATTTCCATCAACTTCCTTCTCTCAATTTTTCTCCTTTATAGTTCCTCTTTCTCCTTAATCATTCTATTTCCATGAACTTCCTTCTCTGGCCTCAGTAGCTAGTTTAATCTTTTATTACCTATCATTTTTCCTTTACCCTAATGTCTTACTCAATTCTTCTCCTTTATAGTTCTCCTTTCTCCTTAATCATTCTATTTTCATCAACTTCCTTCTCTCACGCCAACAGTTAGTTTAATCCTTTATTACCTATCATTTTTCCTTTACCCTAATGTCTTTCTCAATCTTTATATTTATAGTTCTCATTTCTCCTTAATCATTATATTTCCATCAACTTACTTCTCTAGCCTCAACAACTAGCTTAATCCTTTGTTACCTATCATTTTTTTTTTACCCTAACCTCTTCTTCAACTAATTTTTATCTAGATTAATTCTTTAATACTTCTCCTGCCTAAAATTATAATTTCTCTTACTTCACTTTATTTTCTTCCCTTAACTTTTGCTTCACATCTTTATTCGTATAACATATTTCCTCCAACGTTTACTCTTAACTAATTCTTTAAATATTATTTCTCTTAATTATCATCATTATTTCTCACCCTTTACTCTAATATTATTCTTTTTCCCTAACTTTTATTTTGTCTCTTTGTTCATATTATATTTTTTCCTAACTAATTCTTTAATTACTATTTCTCCCACTTAGTATATTTTTTCACCATAAGGGCTATATCAACTCATTATTATCACCTTAACATTTATTACTAGTCTTTATTATTATTGGTGTTACCTATCATTAATTTTTATTTACATTTTTTCTCAACGACTATATTTTTCCACTTTTCCCCTTTCTCCTTCCCTCAAACGACTACCATCCTCTCTTAATATTTAAAGACAAATATCAAGACACTCTTTTTCAACCTTTAGATCTTTGTATGTCCCTGATGATGAGTGAAGTGTCTATTGAAAATGTTGACACACAGTTCAATCTATAAAAATTCTATTATTAAAATAACATATTATATATATTTTAATAATTCTTTTTTTTTCATTAAAATGCATTTTAAATTATTTTTTCCTTTTTTAAATTATAAATTATAAATTTACATTTATATATTTATTTTAATTTTAATTTAAAAAGCATTTTGTTGAAAAATAAATATTTTTCAACAAATTAAAATAATAATTTTTTCTATAAATTTCACTTTTATCATATTTGTTTTTATTTTAACATAATCATTAAATATATATATATATATATATATATATATATATTAATAAAAGGTATACATTCTCTACTAAAACTTTATGTGTTTATAGATAGATCTATCTAAATGGTCGTGAGTTACTAATTTTCAATTAAAAGAAATAAAGTTTATTTAAAACATAATTTTTTAAATGATTTTATCCATGTAACGAATCCCATCGTTATGATCACAAGCCATACATAATCAGTACAATTGTTTTTAGCAGGAAAGTAATAACGACAATACACTCAACATCACAACACAACGATGAACACAACACATATAATTCACGCAATCTATAAATATAACAACTTAGCATACTAGCACAATATGCAGTTGGAAGCAACATACGACCTACAATCAAACGAAGAATAAAAATGACTATTGACCCATCCTACCCTGCAATGGTTAGGACCTCCAGGACACATAAGAAACGCTCAAGCCCAGGTTCCCATTGATTTTGACCATTTAAGGTCTCAAGGCTGACCACTGTTCTGAGGAACAAGAAGGTTTTTACATCCCGCCCGACACAAGCATGAACACGCCTACATAAGCTAAAGGCATCATCAATCAACCAACAAAACAACAACAAAGACACAAGTAAATAGTACTTCCCGATGAGTGAGGAACGATCACATTAAAGTATTACAGAACAGTGTACAAAGTCTTAATTACAATAAACAACATCACCCTCATCGGGAAGTGCATGACCCAATCCAGGTAACATATGAGATTATCGATCAATGTGTGTAATGATCTTGTCTTAAGAATTCATGTCCCCACCTTGCGACAAGCGCACTGGAAACCCAACTTCCAAGCACAACACAAAAATTCTAAACCTTTAATCAAGACACAAACCAACGCGCCCAATTACCAACTTAAACAGTAAAAAAGTTACGAAAATCATAACAAGCACTTAATCAACGACCTAAACGAGGTGCAGGGTGACTACATTCAACCATTTAATATGTGCAACAACTAGTTAGAGTTCTTGTTCCTTACGAGGAAAATCGTGTGGTTTCCTGTGTTTGCGCAACGACCTAGAAGTAACTCTTTAACAGTTTTACCATCAGAAACTAAACAACACCAAGCGACAAACACAATCTCAATTCAACATAAAACAACCTTCAGGTATCAATCATACCCTTCCATTCCAAAAGGGTTTTATTAATTAAAAAAATCAACTATTCTTTTCTTACATCTCCAGATCAAATTAAAACAAGAACCCATAACCTTAAAAGCAACTTCTATCTGATTTATAAATTAAATAAAAATTTCAGACTAGAATATATTAACTTCTAAATAAAACATTCACCGCAATTAGATATCCAAGATTTCATTGATGTTAAATAATTGGATTTATTATTATATTTAATGCATTAATTCAACACTGACATGCAACAGAGTAAGGTTGACCTGGAAGTCGCTTCATTCTCAAATTCAACGCAAAAATCAGATTCGCTTAAATCGGGCATGATAAATTTAGAAAGATTCGCCCTGCCACCTAAGGGGAAACTGTCCACAACCAAAATTCTTCCTTATCCATACTATGATAACTGCTCAATTCTTCCTTATCAATACTATGATAACTGCTCAAAACCAGAACGGTGTATCTAAACGAGAAAAAGGAATAAGTAATTAAAAACGCAGTGAAATAAGAGCAAGAAAGGCAAATTGATCACGCCCTGGCCCTTCCTAAGTTATCACTTTTTACCTAGCGATATTAATTATCAAATATCAAGATAGTGGAAATTGGTAGAGTAACATTCATAGAAAAAAATAGATAATAAATGACATGGATTCATCTAGTTAAGTGTCTCAATTATTGACGTAAAGGACACTAAGTCGCTGAACAACGAGGTAGCCCACATGCAACACCGAGGAAGGTTCTAGTGCGTCAAGCGTTGAAGACACGATAAAAAGGGATGCTACCACTTGTTATTCGCGCTGGGTATCTCAACTCCCATAAGAGAAATTCAGTCAAGATAGAATTATGGCAGCGTAGTCTTATGCAAACAGGTTCCCATACTCCTCTTCCATCATCCGTTTTATCAAGTCTTCTTAGTGATTAGTTTTCCAAACCCTCATTAGATTCTTTTATTAATTTAATTAGGACAAACCTCCCCCATACACATGTCACCCGATCCCTTAGTTGCACCAGAAAATCAATTTATGAATTAATTAAATTTGCATATTTCCCTCACCCACCTAAAAACGTTCCTAAAAATGCTCCTCGGTGTCCCTTTATTCCCTTACATTTCTTAAATGACTTACACCTTACTTAAATCCTAGTTGATTTCACAAATAGAAAGTTCCAAAGTCTAGATTCCCTACTAAGTTAGACATTCCCATTTTTCTTTAAGTTTTCCATTTTCTTTAAGTTTGTCATTTTCTTTAAGTTTCCCTTTTTCTTTAAGTTTCCCCATTTTTCCTATTTTTAACTAAGTTCAGAATTAGCAAGTTTAGACAAAAACAACCATTTACCCCTTTTAATAATTAAACCTTCATTAAACAAATTTTACTTTAATTATTAATGCTTGAATTTTCTTTACCCCCTTTCTTATTACATGTTCATTTAGATTTTTTTTATTCACATATTCTACTTAGACCTAGGGTTTAAATTCACTCGGCTTGGCGACATTTCTTTAGGGAAATATTTGTTATTAAACTTCACTCATACTATCATTCATTTTAAGGTCGACCTGGTCCTAAGGATGCATATTTTTATAGTTACTAGGTTTATTAACTTATCATAGTTAAAATCGCGGCGTGCCCTTTAGGACGCACTACGTGCTCCAAGGGTGCCACTCGCCTGCATTCTGGTTTTATTTGCGCGACGTGCCCTTCAAGATGCACTACGTGCTCCAAGGGTGCCACTCACCTCTTGACTGAATTTGGTAGACGTCAAACCCCTGGAGTCAATACTCCATCAAGTGACCTTGGCGGAGTCTAAGGGCCTCTAAGGAATAAGGACCCTGCCTTATTGCACGCCCCTTAGAATCATCATGAGCGACTGTCACAGTTTTTCCTCACGACATCGTGGGTCTTCTCGAACTAGGTAATCGTTAACCTATAGTTCAAGCCACGACAGGGGTGCTAGTAGGTTGTGGTAGGGCTGCTACCACACCTCTCCCTCAATGTCTTTGGTTGTCGTGCGTGACCCCTTTACTCCAAATGTGAGTCTGGTCGGCAAGCTATCGTAATCCTGCATCCATCAACGAAACATGTCAGCGATAACTATCAACATCATAATATCTAATCATATGTCACATATGTAATATCAACAACATTCAAACCATAATAGTCGACTCCTTGACTTGATCCGGAGTACAAGGATATTCATCGATGCCATCGACATCATCTAATGTCCAGAGTCCTGCACACTCAGGAGAACCCAGTCAATAGCACATGTCGATATAAATGTAGCAAAATAACATAACATCAAATCCAAAACATCTCATAAGCATAATCAAAACAACCAATCGTGTAATGAACCGAATCACTTGCACGCAAGTGTCCTCAAAGAATAAGTTTGATCAATGTGCGCAAGAGCGGGATATTACAATACAATTTTGATTAAAACTTATTTATACATTTGTTTTGCATGGTAATCAAGGTTCTAAAAAAAAAACACCAAAAAATCCAGGCATGATTAAGGGTTGGTGTGGTCAAACTAAATAACTAACAAACAAAAATGATAATTATTTATCCATTATAATTTTAGATTTTTAAATTAAATTAAAATTTTAAAAATATTTTTATTATATTAATAATCAACAATAAAATCATGAGAACTCATTTTACCAAATTTTGATGAAAAAAACAAAAAAAATTATTTTAAATAATGTATATCATAAATTATTTTTAACTTGATATATTATAAAGTAAAAATTAAAACTAGGTTAGGAAATAAATCTAAAACTATTTTTAATTTGTTGAGAGTTTGTTTTCTTTGAATTTTAACTTTCCAAAACTTAGACATCTAACCAAAGTGAGAGTCTACCCTTTTAATGAATTATTATATAGTTTTACTAACTTCAAAAAAAAATCTCTTCAATTAAATAATCAAAATTACTTTATATAAAGTGATGTCTTTCTTAACATCATACATATAGTACTTTCAATCACTTCTTTATAGTACACAAAATAGCATATTTTTATACAAAGATTTATATCTAGCCATTATCTAGATAAAAAACGATTTATACATAGTTGAAGATATTTAGATAAGATGATTGTATTAATATAAATTATAATATTAAATATTTTTATACAAAGATTTATATCTCGCCATTATCAAGATAAAAAACGATTTATATATAGTCGAAGATATTGAGATAAGATGATTGTATTAATATAAATTATAATATTCGTTTAATAGTTTAATTTTCCTACTGCGAATAAGAGAAGATAATTCAATTATTAAAAATAAAGATAAAGAGTACTATTCCAACCAAATAAAATGAAATGTTAACTTAATTTATTTAATTTTCAAGTTAAAGATTACTAAATTGAAGGAATGATAGATGCTTATGAGAATAATAATAAATTAAAGGAATGATAGATGCTTATGAGAACAAAAAGTTGTTGATGCTTATGAGAATAATAATAAATTGAATGAATGAGAGTTGTTTATGAGAATAAAAAATGGTTCTATAAAAAATAGATATTTATGAGAATAATAATCTATAACAAATACATGTATATGAGAATAATAATAAATGGAAGTATTCAATTTTTTTACAATTCATATAAGTTGAGTGATTATTTATTTTATATATTGATAAACATGTTTATATTGATAAACATAAAGCAAGTTATTAATTTATTTACTATAATTTAATAATAAATATTGAATTCTAATTATATAAAAAATTGTAATTTTAAATTTATATTAAAATTTTAAATTTATTAAATATTTTAAAAATAAAATTACACAAATTTTTGAATTAAAAAAAATTAAATTTGATTTATGTTTATATAGCTTTATGTTAAAAAATTGTAATTTAAAATTTATATTTAAAATTAAAATTTATTAAATATTTTAAAAATAAAACTACACAAATTTTTGAATTAAAAAAAATTAAATTTGATTTATGTTTATATAGCTTTATGTTAACGATTTTGAGAATAATTATATTTTATTATAAAATATTCTTAGTTTATTTAAATACATTGTATTATTAGATTAAAATAAATTATAAAATTTAATTAAAAATCAAATAAAATATATTGGAAAACAAATTAACATATACATCATCACGATATTAATGAATTAAAATAAATTATAAAATTCAATTAAATGGGTAGGGCATGTTAGGACTCTACTCTAACCTCTCTACTTTGGGGTACTTAAGATTTAGTTAATTAATGTGTGAGACTATCTTCTTTCAATAAGTTTCATTAGGTAGTTACTCAATGTAAAAGGTCATATTTATTAAATAAGGCCCACTAAGTGGTTAGTACTCATTAGTGATGTGACCATAAGTATTTGAAGATAAATTATTTATAGAGATAGCAGGTCATCTAATGTTTTGTTAAGTGTTGTTATTGTATTGGAGTTATGCTCAAAGGAGGTTGCCACCTCGAAGAATCATATGAATATGGCTCTCTCTTTCTTGGATTATCGATACAAGGATTATAGTTTACTAGTTCTAGATCATTGTCTCTCTTATTTACTTTTTTGTATTGTATTTCTTGAGTAATTGCTCAATATCATTGTTTTTATTGGTCGACTACATTATATCCATTATAGTAGAAGAAATACTTGCCATTTGAAGAAGGGTGGAAGGAAGTATACATTTCATCCTATGAATGAAGAAGAAGATATTAGGAGAGTGATGTTGTGTCTAATCTTGGAAATTATCAAAGAGGAAATGAAGAAGAAGAGTGAGTATGAGAATTAGCAGGGTTGAAAAAGAGTGCATTGAGAAGGTTGTGAAGAAGTGAATACCAATATGCCAAAGAGAGTGTATGTGTAGACTAGAGAAAAAGTACAAAAAGCATGGCATAAGTGTGGAAGGTGTTAGAAAAATAGGTGTGGTCATTTCACCATAGACAATATAGCAATATTGTCACCCAACCATAGGTCAAAGCCACCCCCGAGAACCTTAAACTTGACAGAGAGAATAATTCAGGAAGCAAACCCTAGAACCAATAGCCAATCAAGGTAGCATACCTCTCTTCAAAGATAGTGTACTAGGCAGAAATTCCAAACCATAACCAAAGAGAAAGTCCAAGCCAAAACCGAAATGCCAGTTACAACAGCTACAACTGCTGCTCCTCTCTAGACTTGTGCACCACTAGTCTTATGCAGTTGTGAGAGAGAGTGTGAAAAATTAGGTCTAGCGCCCTCTTATTTATAGTTCTCCAAGTGACCTAACTGGGTCTACTTCTGCTTTCGAAGGCTAATAACTCAATAATAAATATCATCTTGAGATGACTTGTCTCCTAGGGTTACTATCCAACATTTTAGGGTTCCTCTTGCTTCCTGGAATATTCTAGTCCTGTCAGGGTTACATCTAGAGGTTAATACCTACCACAACTACCATAATATCAACACTCCCTCCTAGATAGGAAGGTATTAAAGGAAATGGTCTTGAGAACAAACATACCATTCAACCGGTAGCATCATCATAGCCACACAGGTTATCTAATGGTCAAATCATGAGCACCATCATCACTATCAGTATCATCATCTCTCGAAGCCATACTCCATCTAGGTAATCGAGCATGATGCTTAATAGGTCACTCACTCCATAGAGTGATACAAGAACCATTCTTCTAATACAAACATATGTCCTAGAAGAATAATTGTGCCAATAGATGTTGGAAGCCACACCATGGGATACAAGGACTATTCTTCTAATCCGGACATACGTCCTAGAAGAATGACTTTCCTAGACCATTTTCCAAAGGGAGAATGTCTGTCCATCAACATACTGACTATCCATCTCGCTGGTAATCATCTCCAACACTAATGATAGTCTCCATGGAAATCATAACAATTCCATTCAATAGAACACACTTGTGTCTATCCATAATAGTACACAACTACTATCCAGTGGTAGACAACCACACCTAGTAGCACACGACTACTAACCAGTGACACATAGTCACAACCAATGGAACACATCCACCATAGTAGCATACAATTACTTTCTAGAGACATACAGTCTCCACAACAATCATATCATCTGATATCAACCTTCATAACAATATCATAAAATGAGTCATATGGGCCATTCTTCCACTCACAGATGTGAGATCTGGAAGAGCATTTTCCCTCAGAAAGTAAGAAATCATCCATGGGCTATCTGGACTATACTTCCCAAGCATAGAAGAATAATTTTCCCTAATTTTTTAGCATGGACAATTCACCTAATTGGGTCATTTCTCCGGCACTAATCATAGTGCAACCTAGAGAGAATGAGTCTTCCCTGGGGAATTCCTGTCCCTGATTGTTGAACCTAGACCATTCACCTAACTTGGACATTCCTCCGACACTAAACGTAGTGCAACTTGGAGAGAATGAGTCTTCCCTAGGGAATAAATGTTCGAACCATTTCCTATGGAAATGATTGTCCCGCAACCTCCAAAACAAACCATTCTTCGAAACTGATCACAATTGTGAACTTTGAAAGAATGAATTCCTGATGAGGTAGACCATTCTACTTGACCACTACTCAGAGTGACCATCAAGAAGAATGATTGTCCTAGACCATTCCCACACACTAGCCACAAGGGGAATCAATGTCTATGGTACATCAACAATCTATTGGACCATTTTCATTACAAAAATGATTGTCCGATATGGACCATTCTTCGAACTGGAAAATTCATTTCCGTTAGAAATCTCGAACCACTTTCTGAACGGGAAAGAAACTGCCCATCCTGGACCATTTTCCTGAACTGGAAAATGACTGTCCATAAATCAATAACATATCAGTGCTCTCTCTCTCAACCTAGGAGTAATCACTTCCTTTTCTAATAAGGAATTCATCTCCACGAGCCCCATCTTATCTCTTAAGTACACAAACTTTTTATCTTGGACAAAGGATTTACCAAAATATTTGTTATTTGCTCATATGTGGAGATATACTGGAGAAACATTTCTCTCTTCTGGACTTTATCACAGAGAATATAATGCTTGATATCAATGTACTTCGACTTGTCATGGAACACCGATTTCTCTGAAATCTTCACATAGCTCTGATCATTATAATATATCATGGTTGAATTCAGCACCTGATCAGACAGTCCAAAAATCAACTTTTTGCTTCTGTACAAGCATCACAAGCTACATTATACTTTGCTTCTATAGTGATGATTGCAACGGACTTCTTGTTTCCTGCTATCTCATGACATCGTGGTAAAGATCAAACTGAACCATATCCAAGTAGCACTTCTTCTTTCATCTGCACTCCCTGCCCAATCTGAATCGATAAATCCATGAAGATATATATCATAATTCAAACGTCCCACAAAGAAAATATCCGGCTGAGTATTCTCCAAATACATTAACGAGCCAATCAGTTGTTGATACAAAGACAAATATATTGGATTAGAGTCTCTTAACTTCTTCAGATCTGTCATCATTGAAATTTTCCATGGATTAGCAATCCATCATCTCAGGCTTCTGAGTAACCATTCTGATACACTATCTTTGTCATAGAAATTTTTCACCATGCTTCTGTTGTATATGAGATACTCTGCATCAAGTTGCTCGAATCCATACAAGGTTTTGTTATATTTTCATACATGGGTCTCTTTCTGGTATAAGCTTCTTTCTCAATTTAATTTATTGGGAAGAACAATATTTTACGGGAACTGAATACTGCAAGAGGTATATCTATTTTACTGGAACAAGCTGTTGTCATAGTATTTTCCCTCCTTCTCGAAGAACCTCTAGTTCTAAATCTCGCAATGCTTCCATTCATAAGTCTTTTTCACATTTTCTTACATACATTTTTCTTCATCACAACTTCCATTTCTTCTACTTGATTGCTTCTAGTGGGTTCAAACCAAGTTGGTAATCTTATGATTCTTGGCATACTATAATATTCCATATATAAAAAGTATGTAGAACATAAATAAATAGCTAGAAATGGCAGATGAACAACAATATAGCCATAGAAACACGAGGATTATATCAAAATGATAACAAAATAACACCAGAAATAACACTTTGATTACTAAGAGCAATATTCACTTGCCTCTTCGAGGGGGAAACCTCCAACAAAGTAGAGATCTATTACAATAATATCCAAGACAAAACATCTCATACCCTCGACTCCTATTTATACTAAATATGTCTATCAAAAGAACAATCTAGAAGAAGATCCTTCTAGAAGCGAAAGCTTCTATTAGGTCTTCTTACATTGGACTTATTCTTCCTTATTGCTAGGCCTTATTAACATTGACCGTTATTACAAGGAAATATATTATTCTACCTATGTGAGGGGTTAGGTCCCTAACATGTCCGCCCCCTTAAAAACAACCTTGTCCTCAAGGCTTGAGATGAGGAAATTGCTGCAAAATAGTAGTTGGTTCCCAAGTGGCATTTGTTGGGGTTGTATCTTTCCACTGGACTAACACTTCCTTGATGGTTTGCTGAAGCAGATGATGCTCATGCTGGTCCAAAACTTCTTGTGGTTGTAGCCAAATGGAGCCTTCTTCATCCAAATCAGGAATCTTAGTTTGAGTTTGGCACTTAGTTCCAATCACCTTCTTTAAGAAGGAAACATGAAAAGCAAGATGGAGCTTAGAATGACTGGTAAAGCTAACTGATAGGCCACCTGTCCCACATGCTTGAGAACTGTATAAGGACCACAAAATTTGGGCGCCATTTTCTAACAATGGTCAGCCTTGAGGGAATTTTGCTTATAAGGTTGCAGGTGAAGAAACACTTGATCCCCTTCTGCAAATTGACGTTTAGAGCGACCTTGACCTACTTGTTGCTTCATGTGATTCTGGGCCATGACCAATTCTCTTTGAGGGTACAGAGAATAACCTTTAGAACTATAAGCCTTTGGTTAATTTCCTGGACCTTTGAGACACCTGGAAAATATGAGAGAACTGAAGGTGGATTTTGTCCATAGACTGCTTCAAAAGAAGTCACGCGGGTAGCTGTATCGTAAGAAGTGTTGTACCACCATTCAGCTAGTGGTAACCATTGAGCCCACTGATTTTTCCTTTTCGATGAAAAACACCTCAAATATGTTTCCAAACACATGTTGACCACTTCATTTTGACCATCAGTTTGGGGACGATAAGCTATGCTGAGATGCAATTGGGTGCCTTGGAGCTTGAACAATTCTTGCCAAAAATTCCTGTTGAAAGTTGGGTCGCGATAAAAAAACAATAGAATGTTGCATTCCATGAAAATTGAAGACCTGATCCATGAAAATTTGAGCCACAATGGATGTTGTAAATGGGTGATGAAGAGCACATAAATGAGCATACTTGGAAAAACGATCAAATACCACCATGATGACTGATGTATTGCTCGATTTAGGTAAGCCTACAATAAAATCCATAGATATATCCCTCCAAATAGCAGGTGGAATTGGAAGTGGTTGTAGTGTGCCATAAGATTTGACTGTTTCTCTCTTGTTGCATTGACACACATCACATTCAACCACAAAATTACAAACGTCCTATTTCATACCATCCCAGAAAAAAGAATGTTTGACCTAGTCATAGGTTTTGGTAAACCCTGAATGCCCAGTTGTGGGTGTAGCATGAAGCTCAGAAAGTACCATGGATTTAAGTTTTGGCTGCGTACTTAAATAGAAACTGACTTTTTATCTAAGCTCATCATTGAGCCAAGAGTACCCTGGGGAGACTGGAGAATTGGACTAAAATTGTTGTATCAGATGTGAACTTTTGGGATCTTGTAGCCATTCCTAGCGAAAAACTTGGAGTCAATCTGGTACAATGAAGGAGAGAGAAAAAAGGGACCCTTCATCTTCATATTTTCTAGAAAGTGCATCAACAACCACATTGTCTTTTCCTTTTTTGTAAATGATCTCATAATCATATCCAAATATATTAGTCACCCATTTTTGTTGCTCAGGGGAGGAAAGACGTTGTTCCAATAAATACTTGAAACTTTGATGATCTGTCTCAATTTGGAAGTGTTTCCCCAATAGATACGGGTGCCAAAGATCCACAACATGCAAAATAGCCAACATTTCCTTTTCATAGATTGATTTTCCCAACTTTCTCTCTGACAGTTGTTTGCTAGTAAAGGCCAAAGGCCAACCCTCTTACATAAGGACAATGCCAATTCCTTTCCTGGAAGCATCACATTCTAGGAAAAAGGTCTTTGTGAAATCAGGAAGGGACGGAACTGGAGTGTTGCACATGGCCATATTCAAGGTTTTAAAAGTCTGAGCAGTTGCTGGAGTCCAAGTGAAAGAATTATTTTTAAGGAGAGTAGTGAGAGGTGCCACAATCTTGCTATAATTCTTAACAAACTTACGATAATAACATGTTAAACTCATAAATCCATGCAATATTTTGAGAGTCTTTGGGTGAGGCCAATATTGCATAGCTTCAATATTTTTAGGATTCACCCTAACACCGGCCTTGCCAACAAGATGACCCAAGTACTTGACTTTTGAGGTGCCAAAAGCACATTTAGATTGTTTGAGGAAAATTTGGTGTTGCAAGAGTAGATGGAGAATTTGATCCACATGGGAAAGATGAGATTGCCAAGTGTTACTATAGATGAGAATATCATCAAAGAAAAGTAAAACAAAATGACAGAGAAAAGGACAGAAGACATGATTCATGAGGCTTTGGAAGGTGGAGGGGGCATTACGCAGGCCAAAGGGCATAACCAAAAACTCATAGTGACCCTCATGGGTTCGAAAGGAAGTATTGGGTATGTCATATTCTTGCATACGTATCTGGTGGTAGCCAGAACACAGTTCAATTTTAGTGAAGTACTGAGCACCACTCAACTCATCCAAGAGATCATCAATGACAGGAATGGGGAACTTGTCCTTGATGGTGAGCTTATTGAGGGAGTGAAAGTCAGGACACATGCACCAAGTACCTTATTTCTTAATTACCATGGCCACAAGGGAATAATAA
>ML796213.1:114768-132974 GCA_009831015.1 Picea engelmannii
GTAACCATTCAACACCTAGCACAATGTCACAACCTCCCATGTCAATGGAAAACATATGATATTTCAGTTGGTAATGTCCAATTTGAAGAAAAACATTTTCACACTTCCCACCACATTTCATGGACCCCCCATTGGCTATCATGATTTGAAAATTATTGACAACACAAACATAGCAATTGGTTTCCTGGGAAATGTGACGATGAATAAAATTGTGGGTGCTACCAATGTCAGAAAGGGTGATGACCTTCCTGTGCTTAATGTAGCCAATGAGCTTGAGTGTTTGGGGGGGGGGAAGAATCCAGTGAGGGAATGCAAGGAAATAAGTGGGTCAACTTCAGGTGGGTCAGCAATTTCTTGGGTGGAATCGGGAAGGGAGGGTTCTTCAACAAGGGGAACAGTCACATCCTCTTCAGGAACATCTTCTGAGATGGCCATAAATAGTTTTTGCTCCTTACACTTGTGCTCAAGAAAATATTTCTCATCACCATTATAAAAAATACCCTTCAATTGACGTTCAACCATTTCATCCCGAGTTAGTTTCTAGACCTTGAGGGGAGTAACAAGGGGGGTAGGATTAGCGGGTCGAGGGCAAGGAACAAAAGGGGGTTTTTTGTTTTGGGAAAAAATAACTTGTTGGGTCTCTTTAGCACATTGAGTAGCTTCCAACCAAGTGGGATGGTGGGTCATGAGAACCTGGGATCGGATTTCATCCTTGATTCCATTGATAAATCATTCACGGAAGAATGCATCTAACATGCCCTATGTTCGAAAGGCCAAATGCTCAAAAGTAGTGATGAAGTCTTCCATTGTGTCTGACTGTTTCAACTTGGTCAAATGACCTAGATAGTGGGTATCAGTATCAAAGAGGGCATAGAGCTCAGCAACAAACTGGTTCTAGGAAATATACCCCTGACGTGAATTTTTTCTCCATTACCACCATTGCCAGTGTTCAGGATCTAGATAGAGGAAAGCATAGCAAAGTTTGGCTAACTCGTCAGTAATACCATGCAGAGTAAAATAATGCTCCATTTGAGTGACCCAACCTATAGGATCAGATCCATCAAATTTATTGACTTCTACGTGGGGAAGATGAGGTTCACGATGAAAGGAGTTGGAGTGAAAATGCGGAGACTGAGAGGAATCAACAACATCGGGTTGTGCAGATGAAGAAGGACCCGTAGGGAGGTTCAAAAATTGATTGAAAATAGTTTGGAGGGAGGCCAATTGGGTTGTGAGGTTGGTTTCCAAGGTGTCAATGCAGGAATAGGTGGAATCCATATGAGATGTGAGATGTTCGATGGAGACATGGGATTGATTGACGAATGTTTGGAGATATTGGTTGTGAGTGGTGGCCATTTGGAGAGGGGAAGTGTGGGTAAGGAAAAACAATGGGTGTGTGGGAATTATAAGTCATAGGTACCATGATGATCAATGCTTGAAGGTAAATATAATGGGATAGGTGACAAAATAGGGAAACTGGGAAGGGGTCGAGTCCACTGAAACAAAAAGGATTAAAAGTGAAGGGTATGACTACAATCAGGGAGAAAAGGGGAATCCAATGGAATAGGTCCCAAATAAGCGTGCCGGCGGGAATCTTGCGTATTTATTCTCCGGCCTAAAGAATACTGCAGTGACGAAATTCCCAAATGCTTAACAGGAAGAAATGTGTAGTAATTTTGCAGTCAGAATGCAGAAGACAAAGTAGCATGAAAATAGATCTTGTTGGTTCTATTTTTGTTTCCTTCCCAAGGGTTAGGGTATTCAAGGGTTCTATAGACAAGGGTTTTCCCTGTGCTATAACTCTCTGATATACGTGCGGGGTCCAATAGTAGTACTCGACCCAATATCTTAGGGCACCAACTAAGGAGGCTAGACCATACCCTTAGTTGTACTACCCGACTACCCAGGTACTAGAGAGTATCTTTCCGAGTGTTGTTCTCGGTGGCACTATAGCAGTCAGGCAATCGATCGGTTTATCTACAGAGGGCTTCAAGTATCTAGGCCGATCCGTATACAGGTGTTGTTTGATGCACTACCACTCAAAGGGGTACCAATAGGGGTTACACGAGTGACCAATAGATGTGTGCTTAAGTACCAGTTGTATTTCTTGCGTGTATGAATCCCCGACCATGGGTTTATGCATGTAACAACAGATCTCTACAGCTTAAAGATGCCATAATACATCTCTACCCTGAAAAAAAAAATTAACCCACAATTTTCTACCGAGGAAGGTTCTCTAATACCACTTGTAATATTCCATATATAAAAAGTATGCAGAACATAAATCAATAGATAGAAATGGTAGATGAAAAACAATATAATTAGAGAAACACCACGATTATACCAAAATGATAACAAAATAATACCAAAAAGAGAACTTTGTTTACTGAGAGAAATTTTCACTTGCCTCTTCGAGGGGGAAACCTCCAACAGAGTAGATCTCTATTACAATAATATCCAAGACAAAAATTATCATACCCTCGACTCCTATTTATACTAAATATGTCTATGAAAAGAACAATCTAGAGGAAGAGTCTTCTAGAAGCAAAAGATTCTATTAGGTATTCTTACATTGGAATTATTCTTCCTTATTGCTAGGCCTTATTAATATTGACTTTTATTACATGGAAATATATTATTCTACCTACGTGAGGGGTTAGGTCCCTAACATATACTAACTGGTTGTTCTGTACTTTATTTCTTTCTTGGAATCTTCATGTTCTTCCTTATGTTCCTCTTTAAATTTGGGGTCCATGGAGCCTTCTATATATTCCATGCCCTTCCTTCCTGAAGATTCCAACTTCTTCTTTTCATCATAGGAACATATATGTAGATGGACAACCGAGGATACTTAAGGCTTCTTTTCGAAGAAGAGTTTTTCTAGAGTCAAATTGAACACATGCTACTTATCATGGCTGCTACTTCCAATGAGGAACATAGAAAGATACTTTATAATATTCATGGATTATTCAATGGATCATATCATTCAGGATTAGATCCCTCCTAATCCTAGATTCATGCATGAATGCATGCTCTTCTTTTGGAATTCTGCAATCAACTCCCTCCATCTAAGATAGTCCATGCTTCCGTCTTCATCCTTATTACCTTATGCAAAGTGTCACAATTATTATTCTAATTTCCTCTTGATTACTGACTTCTTTCTGGTTTGACTCCTTCAGGGTCACTTCAAATTTGATTCTGATTTCGGCCTATCTGGAAGTTTTTACTTATACAATAGATTCCTTAGGGATTTGTCACCAAATATTGTCAACGTACTTATTTTTTTTCATATACATTGCTTGACTTGTAGTCATCGTAATAACAATCCTTATCTTGTTATTCTTCCATAGGTATCGTTTCACTAACCATCTTATCTTCTAAGAAATAGATACACATGATATGTACAGGAACTATGTAAACATATTATGTACAAGAAAAATGTTACCTTGACTAGAAGAATAAGTCTGGTTTATACCGCTCGACTTTCTTTGAGCGTTCCCTTTCTTCGACAATTGTTGCTTTGTTTGTTTCCTTCCTTTTCTTTAACTTGGGACAATGGTTTCTGTAGTGACCATATTTTTTACATTTGAATCATTATATCCTTTTCATGCTAGGTACAAATGCATCCCATGTCTTGGGAAGGCCATTGAGTACTATATTTACCAGTTCCTTTTTCTGAAATGATTTCTTCAATAACTTGTATTTTATCTCTTAACTGAGAGAGATTCTCACAAAGTATGATGTTATGCTATCATCATCATTCATTTTCATGCCACATAGCTCATTCTTTAGACTTATTACTTGTACAATGTTTCTAACTGAGAGGAGGTTAGTTAGGGCATCATACATCTTCTTTAGATAAGTCAAGATGAGAGATGTAGGGTATAAAGTGGTCTTATACAGATTCCACTATGATACTCATAGTGTTGATGTCATTGTCCTTGAACTTCTCCATAACTGCAATGTTCTAAGGTTCCTTCTCTTTTCATGATTCAAACTGTGGTTCAATGATCTTTGCTTTCATGATATCCAACAATTTATTCTTGACAAGGATGAGGTCAATCCTTGTCTTCCATGCTCTGAAGTTAGAAGCCCCTTCTAACTTGTTTTCTGACTTCATAGAGTAGTTCATGACTACTTTGACTTGGTCAACCTTTGACTTTGACCAAAAAATAAAAATTGACGTCTTGGATTGCTGAGAGTACTAGGAGGCGCACTAGGCTATCCAAAAATTAGGTCAAGATCTTCACTTAAGGTGCCTTAACAAGAGGGTAAGGGTTTCCTTGATGTATCAAAACTTTGACTACAACTGCAACTGTAACTGAGCAAATCCTCCTAATATATATTCCATCGGTTAGACTGTTTGAAGATAGTGTGGGCCCATAACCTGTTAGAAAAATAGGTGTGCTTGTTTCACCATAGATAATATAGCAATATTGTCACCCAACCATAGGCCGAAGCCACCCCCAAGCACCTTAAGCTTGACAGAGAGAATAATTTTGGAAGCAAACACTAGAACTAATAACCAATCAAGTTAGCATACCTCTCTCCAGAGCTAGTGTATCAGGAAGAAAGTCTAAACCATAACCAAAGAGAAATTCCAAGCCAAAACTGAAATGCCAGTTACAGTAGCTGCAGCTACAACTCCTTTCCAGACTTGTGCACCACTGCTCTTATGCAGTTGTGAAAGACAGTGTGACAAATAAGCTCTAACACCCTCTTATTTATAGTCCTCCAAGTGACCTAACTGTTCCAAATTCTACTTTTGGAGGCTAATAACTCAATAATAAATATTCTCTTGAGCTGAATTGTCTCCTATGGTTATTATCCAACGTTTTAGGGTTTCTCTTGCTTCCTGAAATATTCTAGTCTCGTCAGGGTTACATGTAGAGGTTAATACCTCCTGCAGCTACCATAATATCAACATAAGGCATAGTGATAAGAATAAGAAGGGGATGTTTCCATATGTAAGAAGGAAAACAAAAATGAATTGAGTTGCAAGAAGAAAAGGGAACATTGAATAAAGGAAGTAGAGGAATGATGAAGTTTTTTGGAAAATGATATATGTAGAGTTGTGTGGAGATCAATGGAGAAACAAAATATTGGAGGAGGTGTTGTGGATTCTTATAGAAGACATAGGTCAAGGGAAAGGGTCATTGAGTACATTATCATCATATATCATGTGAGCAATATGCTCACAAAATTTCAACCATAGGAGTCTCAATTAGGATATTCTCTAGGGATAGAGCAATCCTACATCAACCAAAAATGTTTTCATTTCAATTCACATATATGTTCAATTTTTTGTTTGGCATTCATTATATGTGGCTATAGGAAACCTAATTATGGTTTATGGAGGGATTCACTCTAAATTATGAAACTCACATATAGTTCAAATAATCACAAAATAGAGGATAATGGAGCTCTCATGGTTGATACACATCTAAGGGTTTGAATTTTGGAAATTTACATGAGGGTGGGGTGGAAAGGTAAAAGATTTCACATACACATGCACCAATTAAAATAAGGAATTTTAACTATTGGGAGATGACATAGATAAGAGGAAAGTTGAAAAGGACATGACATCATGACCTTATCTCTTTGTAGGAAAAATGGAGACTGGATTCATGGAGTCATGTGGTTGTCAACCAATTGAAAGATAGTATTGTTAAGTTAGAATACCACATAGGACGTGGGTTGGTTAGGAAATATGTCAACCTATGGTTGTGCATGGGGTTGTATGGTTCTCAATTGGAGGAAGTACCTCCATGACCCTATGTTGACCCATTTTCATGTATCACCTATTATTTATAATTTTACCCTTATGCATAATATTTTCCTCTTCCATTTGTTTTATGTTCCACCATGCTCCTACATATGGAAAAATTGCACCATACTTAGCCATTTTTCTTAATTGTGTGATATTCCTTACCTTGTGCATAGATTCCCTTTTTTGTAACCATTCCCTTGCATCCTGCATAAGATTTCCATCCTACAATAGCCATGTTCCACACATTACAACACTTAGTTTATTTCCTGTAGTGCGGAGAACCTAACCTTAACTTCCCCTCCACACTATTATACTTCCACACAATTGTTGTACAGAGAACTCCAAATAGTTATCCCTCCACACTCTCCATATCTCTCCACTTTCGCACACTTTATATATCCCGTAGAACTACAATTCCATGCCACTAGTTTCTAAAGGGATTGATCTCTCTATATGTGATATATACTTAGTGAAATATTCATCCATATATTGCGCTTTTCACACTACTCGAGTGTCATTTATGATCCATTAATTGGTTCTTATTTGTGAGGTAAAGGGTGGTGATCTGGGGTTAATATGGATTAATTATCTTATTTTCCCATGAACCACTGACTTTTCAAAGTAACTTCCATTTATGGTTGCTCATATTTTGAAGGAAATTTGTATGTGTTGAAGGGATGTTTTAGTAAATGCTATTCATTTACTTAACCTTTAAGCATCTTGAGCTCCATAATTTAGTGTCACATATATCAAAGTGCCTTAAACGAATAAGAAATATGGAAACTAGAAGGAGGAAAGATCCATTTTTTGGGGATACAGTTTACTCTCTCTTGTGCCAAGATAAAGACTTTCATTGGTTTGTGGAATATCAATGGTTTCAGAGTCAAACTCTTGAACATAAGAAGAATAAAAAAATCTAGACGAATAGCTTAGTTAATGTTGGTCACATGCCTGAAGTATTCGACTTCCAAGAGATTGTTTCTTGGTGCGCCTAAATATTTGATTCGAAAAGTAGAAAAATTCGAGTATTTGTTGAAGAGAAGAACCATGTTCCACTAACTCCCAAGATATTCAAAATAATTCTTCAACTGCCCACGTCCAACAAAAGTCTTAGGATTCCTGACGCTAACTCCTTTATGGATTCCTAGGGTGGTGGGATTAATTTTCTAAAGTATTTCATGGTTCCCCCGAGAAATATTTTTTTCCTTGAGAAATGTGTCTCATTTTTGCCTCGTTTTTCATGTTGCCTCGATTTTCGTGTCCATTGTTGTGCAGTTTTTTGACACATGGTTTTCTATTTCCGGTTAAGGAATTAGGGTTGTTAACTAATCTAGTTCATTGGTTTAGGGTTTTGGATGTCGCTGGGTCCTATATGTATATTGTATTGTAAACAATGTATCACTATGAATGAATATAGAATATGTTGTTTTTCCCAGTTTGGGTTTCCAGGGGAGAAATATCTGCGTAATGTTTGTATTTGCCATTGTATCTTTTTTGTTCTTTTACAGAAAATTTGTTTGCAACAAATATTGTAGAAGGTTAAAATCTACATTTGCTATCAAAGCTTTGTTGGCTTTAGGGGGACGCCTTTGTGGTCAAGGGTTTGGTTCGGGACTGTGATAAGCCTTATTACAGTTGGAGATATGTGGTATTGATTTTTCAGGTGAAAATAAATGGAAAGCAATTCGAAAATGGAGATCAAGAAGTTTAATGGGCAAAATTTTGAGCCGTGGAAGCTCAAGATGGAAGATCTGTTGGTGGAAAGAGATCAGTGGATCAAGGTAGATCCAGGTATTTCACCTATAGGAACTTCAACAGATGATTGGAAAAAGTTGGATCGAAAGGCGAAGAGCACAATCCGACTATGTCTCTCAGATTCGGTATTAATGAATGTTTCAGAGCAAGCTACAACCAAGGATTTATGGGATAAGTTGGGGAAGTTGTATCAATCTAAGTCCCTAGTAAATAAACTATTCCTGAGAAAGAAGTTGTATAATCTGAGGATGATAGATGGAGACTCGGTGGCAGAGAATTTGAACGCTTTCAATACTGTGGTAAGTCAGTTAGTATCTATTGAGATTAAAATTTTAGATGAATATAAGTGTATCGGTTTACTGTGTTCTTTACCAGACTCGTGGGATAGTCTGGTTGTGGCCATAGGTAGTAATAAAAATTCCTTTAAGTTTGATGAAGTGGTCTCATCCTTATTGTTGGAGGATATGAGATGGAAGAATATGGAAGGGAAGAGCACAGACACATTATTTTCAAGAGGAAACTCCCAGGAAAGAAATAGATCTAAGTTCTCAAGTGGTAGATCTAAGTCTAAGGGTAGATTGATCCGGATTATTTTCGGCACGAAATGAGAGTGGAGATATAATAAAGAAATGCACAGAGATATTGCAGATATTTAATAATATAACAGAAATGTATCAGAGATGCAACCATAAACATAGATATACAGTAATACATGATTTCTATTAATGAAATAAATGTACAGAGACTGTAAAATATAGAGTGAAAGACTCGCTAGAATGGTGGTAGCTTATCTCTGAGAAGAGATGTGACGGCTACTCGCATTCGCAAGAATATGGTTACAATGAGGCTTTGAAGGCCCTTTTACAATAAACAGGAATTCCAAAAGTCCTAGACATCCAAAAACCTAACCCTAGGAGATGAAGCGCCAAAAGTCATGTGGGCCCCGTTTGGGTAAGTGAGTACATCAACTTCCCGGGGTTGTAACTTTTGCATCCGATCTCCGTTTTAGGCGTGTGATAGCTCGTTGGAAAGGTATCATCGAGGATATTCATTTTGGGGGCTCAATTATGCCTTTGGATATCATTGAGAACCTCGATCTCGAAAAACCTTCATTTAGGCCCTCAAAATGGCCCCGAAAGTTAAAACCTGCTAAAAATAGTAAATTGCCAAAATTGCCAGAAAACAGTTTTGAGCCAGTTGGAAAAGGTGGGTGGCCACCGATATCCACCTGGATCAATCCTCCCTCCTTAGGAAGCAATGGTCTCCATTGTGTTGAGTTCCCAGGGGAGAGGGCAAAGCGTTTGCTGGATCTGCATCTGGGTGAGTTGCTTATATTGTTGGAGACGTTGCGCTGCTTGGTTTGTGGAAGTCTATCATGAACCTGTTGAGGTTGAGGCTGTTCAACAAGTTGAGCTACATGAGAGGAAGGTGTGCAGAAGGAATTTTTTTTCTTTGCTGCAACCTTGTCGACCTGCTTCTGTTGGATAGAAGGTGCAGGAGGCGAAGCTGTAGTGGTTGCAATGTCCTTCTGTTCCCCTTTCGAACAGATTGTGAAGAAGCTGAATTTTGCAGTATGAGATACTACCTTGCGACACTTTTTAGGTGGAGCAATAGTTGGAACTACCTCTGGTATTTTGTAGATATGACCCCCCAAAGTAACAATGACACTACGGGGTTGAGATTCATAAACAACATGGTGCTTCTACATATATGGTTGGCCCAAGAGAACATCACAGACATCCAGTGGGGCAACATCACATAATACCTCGTCCTTGAAGGGCTGTATGCCATATGACAATCGACATTGCTGGTTGACACGAAGATCTCGTCCTTGGTGAAGCCATCCGATGTTGTATGGCTGCGGGTGTGGTGTTGTCGACAATCCCAACCGTTTGACGACCTCTGCTGAGATGAGGTTCTTCTGGCTTCCGCTATCAACAATAAAATGCAGCGGGGTCCCCTTCACCCACATCTGTGAATGAAAAAGGTGCTCCCATTCTTCAAGATCTGTTGGTTCTTCTGGTTGAATTGTTGCGGTCATGACAATAGCAGTGGGGTCTGCGTCGATGATCTGTCTTTTACCATTATTTTCAGAATCAGATTCCGAATCAAGGTTTGGCTCCTTGTATTTGATCTCGGCCACCAATGACTGTTTTGAGCGACATTCATCGGTGTTGTGCCAAGGGATTTTGTGGAACTCACACCATTTTTTGGTGTCCTTCTTTGGCTTCTCGTGACCCTTCTTTTCCTGTGTCTTAGACTGGTTTTCGGGAGACTGTTTGTTCGGGCCGTCTTTGTCATACTTTGGTTGTTGCGGATTTGTAGACCTGAATTCCCGTTTGTTCTGGTGCTTAAATTTCTGCTCAATTTTAACAGCATATCGATAAGCAGTACCGAGTGATGAGATGTCCAGAAAATCCATTTTAGTTTGGATGTATATGTGTAGAGCCCCACGGTATTTCAGAACCAAATGTCGCTTGGAGTCTTTGATACCCAGCTTGGTGCGCAAGGTATGGAAGGTATTGGTTAACTCCAAAACTTCTTGGCCCCTCTCTTGCCGTAGTGTGGTCCATCTCATGTACTAGTCCTCATAGTTGCCAACAGGGTAATACTGTTCTTTTACCGCATCCACAAAAAATTCCCAAGTGGGCTTGGCCCCATATATTCCAGAATCCTCTGTGGAAATCTGCTCCTAGTAAGTTTCCCACCAATGTTTGACATGGGGGAGAGCCTTAAGGAGTGCGAAGGTGATATTTTCCTTGTTTGAAAAATTATGAACAAAGAAATAACCTTCTAGCAGATTTAACCATTTATCTAGAGCATCTGCATCTATTTGACCTTCAAATACAGGAATATCAAAATTAACCTGTACCTTGAAAGGCGAGGTGCCTCCAAAGTGGTCGCTTGATGAAGATGCGCCTGTTGATATCGGCAGGCATTGAAGGATGTGGGAAAAATTCTCCATCATTTCGTCCCTCTGTCGCGTGAGAGCTTGCTCAAGCAACAGACTGATAGGATCGTCTGCTCCATCGTTTTTCTTTTCTTCAGCCATTGACGGTTTCTTGGGTGTGAGAGAGCGATTTTCCTCGAGAGAGAAAATCTCGATACCCAACTTGCTATACTCAGACCTCGTTGGGGACATGCACTGAAAAATGATCAAGAGCGGCCTGCTCTGATACCACTGATCCGGATTATTTTCGGCACGAAATGAGAGCGGAGATATAATAAATAAATGCACAGAGATATTGCAGATATTCAATAATATAACAGAAATGTATCAGAGATGCAACCATAAACATAGATATATAGTAATACACAATTTCTATTAATGAAATAAATGTACAGAGACTGTAAAATACAGAGTGAAAGACTCGCTAGAATGGTGGTAGCTTATCTATGAGAAGAGATGTGACGGCTACTCGCATTCGCAAGAAGATGGTTACAATGAGGCTCTGAAGGCCCTTTTACAATAAACGAGAATTCCAAAAGTCCTAGAAATCCAAAAACCTAACCCTAGGAGATGAAGCACCAAAAGTCATGTGGGCCCCCGTTTGGGTAAGTGAGTACATCAACTTCCCGGGGTCGTAACTTTTGCATCCGATCTCCATTTTAGGCGTGTGATAGCTTGTTGGAAAGGTATCATTGAGGAGATTCATTTTGGGGGCTCAATTATTCATTTGGATATCATTGAGAACCTCTATCTCGAAAAACCTTCATATAGGCCCTCAAAATGGCCCCGGAAGTTAAAACCTGCTAAAAATAGTAAATTGCCAAAATTGCCAGAAAATAGTTTTGAGCCAGTCGGAAAAGGTGGGTGGCCACCGATATCCACCTGGATCATAGAACTAAATATCTCGAAATTGTTTTAAAGGTATGTTGGAGATGTGGAAAAGAAGGGCACTACAAGAAGCAGTGTAGATCCAAAGTTGAGAAAAAGAAGGGATCTAAAGAATCTCCTTATACAGAAGAAAATACCTCCAAGGAAGAAAGAGGGGATGTGTACTTGTATTCTTCAAGCACACATGTATATCATGAGGTATGGTTGGTTGACTTAGGTGCATCCTTTCATATGACTCCCCACAGGGAGTGGTTCTATGAATATGAAAGGTATGATGGAGGTAATGTTTTCTTAGGTGATGATTTGACAACCATAATCATAGGATGAGGAAAATTAAAGTTGAGGCTCATAGATGGAAGGATTAGAACACTTCCTGGTGTTCTTCACATCCCAGGTTTGGCCAAAAATTTGATTTTTGTAAGAAAAATGGACGATGCAAGGGTAAAAAAAATATTTGAAAAGGAAACCTGTAGGATGGTTCAAGGAGAAATGGTGTTGTTGAGAGGAGTTCGGTTTGGAACTTCGTATAAGCTACAAGGAAGCACTATTAGTGATGGGTGTAATAGTTCCATTGTTCCTGATATTGGATTTGAAGAAGAAATAACTCCTACAGTCTCTAGAGAAAAGGTTATGTTGTGGCATCAAAGAATGGGGCATATCGAAGAGAAGGGTCTTCGACTACTACACAATAAAGGTATGGTTGAAGGTATTTCTAACTGCTCTCTGGTTTTTTATTTCTATGAACTTTGCGTATATGGGAAGCAGAATCAGGTAAGATTCCCTTATGGTGCAACGAGGGAATAAGGAATTTTACAGCTAATTCACACTGATGTTTTTGGACCTGTATCGATCCCATCATTGGGAAAATATATGTACTATGTCTCATTTATAGATGAATTATCGAGGAATACTTGGATATATTTCCTCGGGAAGAAATATTAAGTCTTTGACAGGTTTGAAGAGTTTAAGTCTCTTATTGAGAATCAAACAAAAAAAATAATTAAGGTGTTGAGGACAAATAATGGCGGAGAGTTCTGCGGGAATGAATTTGAAGAATTTTGTAAGAAGTGCAGTATAGAAAGGTAGAAGACTAATCCATATACACCTCAGTAAAATGGAGTTGCAGAAAGGATGAACAAGACATAGATGTAAAAACAAAGGTGCATCCTCAGTGGTGTCGGGTTAGGGCAAGAATTTTGTGCAGAGGCAGTGGGTACTGCATGTTATCTGGTCAACAGATCACCCTTGTCAATGCTATATGACAAGAATCCACAAGAGGTATGGACTAGTAAGAAACCTTCTCTCACACATATTAAGGTATGTTGTTGTGATGTGTATGTTCATATTCCAAAGGAAAACATGAGTAAGCTAGATAAGAAGGCTTAAAAGTGTATCTTTATTGGATATAAATATGGTCTCAAAGGTTATAAGCTTTGGAACCCAGAAACTAAGAAGGTAGTGTATAGCTGAGCTGTGGTATTTAGAGAAATGAAGGATGTTGTTAAACAGGAAGTTCTACAAAGTAAGGAAGAACCAGAGAAAATAAAGTTTGATTTAAAGGATGATGAATCAAACTCTACATAAGAACATGAATCAGAAGAAGATGATCCTCATACTCTAGTATTGAGGAGATCGGTTCGAGAAAGAAGGATACCATAAAGGTATACTCCATCTCATTTCTGTTCAAATTTTGATTTGTCTATTACTGATAATGATCCTAGAACTGTCAGGGAGGCAGTGGATTCAGAGGATGAAAAACTCTGGAAAAAGGCCATGGATGAAGGAATGGAAACCTTGGATAAGAATGAGGCTTGGGATATAGTGGATTTTACTAATGGAATAAATCCCATTGGAAACAAATGGGTATTTAAAAAGAAGTTGAATGCAGAAGGAAAAGTGGAGAAATACAAAGCTCGGTTAGTAGAAAATGGTTATTCCCAGGTTGAGGGAATTGATTTTGGTGAGATTTTTTCTCCTGATGCCAAGTTGACCTCTATAATATTTTTTTTATCTGTTGTTGTTTCATTTTATTTTGAAGTAGAATAGATTGATGTGAAGAAACTATTCCTACATGGAAATATCGAAGAAGAAATATATATGAAGCAGCTAGAAGAATTTGTTGTGAAGGGAAAAAAGAACATGGTATGCAAGCTGAAAAAGTCCCTATATGGTTTAAAACAATCATCAAGGATGTGGTATCAAAAATTTGATACTTATATGTTGGTACTTGGCTTCACAAGATTAAAAGAGTTTCACTGTGTGTATTTTAAATTAATTGGTGATCATTTGATTTATTTGGTCTTGTATGTGGATGACATGTTACTGATAGGAAACAACAAGGAGATTATACAGGATGTGAAAACTCATTTTTCCTCTAAATTTGACATGAAGGATCTCAGTGCTTCAAATTTCATTTTAGGAATGAAAATTAAAAGAGATCGGAAAAAGAGGAAACTTTGGTTAAATCAGAGAAAATATGTCGAGACAATATTGCAGAGGCTTAATATGCATGAATGTAAACCAGTCAAGGTTCCTATTCCTGTTGGTGTAAAGTTATTTGCAGATCAGTGTCCCAAGACACAGGAAGAGGAGGAGGAAATACCTCGTGTTCCATATGCAAGTGCAGTTGGCAGTTTGATGTATGCAATGGTCTATACTAGACCAGACATTGCACATCTGTTGACGGGCGAAATCGACCGTCCGTCAACTGAGAGAGTGGAACCGGTCCGGGGTTGTCTAATAACCCAAGCCGTTTGGGATGAACCACCCTGACAGGTTTAGCAGCTTCGTTAGCCGATCTAAGGTCCTACGAAAACAAAAAAAAGAAAACTAATCTAAACTAACTAATCTAACTAAAACTAAATAAAACAAACTAATAAACTAACCTACTTAAAACTAACTATTAAACAAACTAACTAAACTACTATTTCTATATATACAAACTATTAACTAATACTATATTGACTCTAACTAATTGAAATATAACTTATTCACAAAATGTACACTATCTACAATTTACAGATTTAAATAAAACTTGAAAAATTCGTTTGCATTCTGCCCTAAGACAGAAAAAGATATTTTTTGTTGATTTTATAATTTTATGAACAAGAAATAAAACAAAAACTAACTAAAACTAAACAACTAACATACTAATTCTAACTACACATATATCTAACTAAACTACTAATAAATATACTAAACAAATAAATAACAAACTGACCTGGAAACGCTCCATATTTGTCCTGTGTATGATGATCTTCGAAGCTGATCGGAGGGAGGAAACCCGCACTGAATAATCCATAATCTTTTCGTAAACGATAGCTGAAATGCTCTTCAAGTTTGATTACAGGACAAACAAGACATAAAAATCACAACAATCATATAATTTATAAATCTTAACAATTAGGTAAACCTGTTTGCAAAGACTTATACAAAATAATTCAATTGATGAAGAAGAGAAATCTATCGTTCATAAACTGAATCAAGTAATTTCTGTGTTTTTAAATTAGTGAAAGAAATCAGGCATGTATCATATTAATTCAATCATATCATTTTGCAAAATACTATGATAGCTAAAGTAGTCACTAATCAAATGCAAATTGATAAACATAAACATGAAACAAAATATTGATATTATGAAAAGCGAAAGCTGTAGCAGAACATCAACTTCTGTCTCAATTTGTATTAAAAATCCATAGCCTGGTTCTCCCACAAGTGAGGATGATCCTTATTACAAAAATAACAAGTATTTATAAGTTTTTCCACAGGGTAAAACCTCCCTGTGGAAGTTATCAAACTGTTTACATAAAATCTGGGAAGATCTCCCAAGTTCAACTAAACTAGGAAACTACAATAACACTAGAAACAAAATATCCTCTAAACTGTCCATCAAATCCCATGCAATTCAAATTCACCTGAAAAGGACCAGAAATGAACAAGTTAGAAGGATCGTTTATTAATAAAATAATAAAAATTTAATTCTATGGACTAGCTACATAATCCTTTGATTCTGTAGCTAGTCTAAAATAAGATACAAAATCAGCATTGAAATTAATTGAAAATCTTTTAAAGAATTTCATTTAATTGACATCCAATAGCCATTTGAAAACGAATTATTTAGTTTGAAATTATTATACCATTCAAAATCAAACAGGATCATAATCAATTAAATGACTACAGAGATAGGCATACTCTATTTTACCAAGTCGGGTGACAAAATCGTATGGAACAACAATGTAATTGTTTCACAACAAATCGAATCCAACAGTTGTGAAATCGTTTGGATATGAATTGAAACGATTATAATCAAAACCAATGGTAAGCAACTGTTACGCTGCCTTGTCAATAGGAAATATGAATTCGACAAGATATTTTTCAAATCGTGATAACTGTTAATACAACAAACGATTCATGCCACGAATAGATCAATTCGAACTGGCACTAAAATCAATTCAAACAAAATCGTAACAGGATCGATCAATTAATAACATAGTTCATAATAGATATCCTATCATTTGTCATTGCACAGTGAGTAAACACGATCGATTGATTTAGATCACAATCGTTCCAATCAAACGAATTATAACCGTGTTTGACCAATTCGTTTCACAAAATTAAAATCAAACAGAGCATCAATTATAATCCGAATTCAACTCATAAAAATGACCGAACTAACAACAATCCAATCAAGCGAATCAATCGGCTGGGGTTTAGCACAGTTGTCATGAATCGAATCCATTCCATGATTCGGGTGCATTTGCACAGACTTAAATGAGCATATTGTTTTTATAAAGACAGAGTAGTTCACTCCACATTAAAATCGAACAGAGTTTCATTCCCAATTTAGAAAATCATAGGACACAAAAAAAATCGTTGACCAATCATCGCATATGGATCATAACGAAATCAAATCTGAGCCTGATCGTGTTCTAAACTGAGCATGAAAAACTTCCTTTTCAAATCGGATACAAACCAAATCCAGTCGAAAACAAACTATCAATTTTGTTAACTCACTCAGGTATACCAACAAATAAGATCTGACGAAAACCAATCAAATCGAAATGAAAATCTATCGGAGTCTAAACTGGGGATGATCAAATCTTATATTCAAAACGAAATTTCGATTTATTTTTTAGCAAAGCAACATAATATACAGGAAGAACACATTGTGAAATATAAACAGAGCTATTCGAAGTATTACAGAGCTATTTGAACACTGAATTTCAATCACGATATTACTCATGGTCATTCACAAAATAAAACGATGTCAAAAATCATACCTGTACAGTGACGAGACGACTTGATCATGCCAATTTAGAGTTGATAATTGCCGTAGCCGATTCAACGTTTTTGAAAAGGATCGAGCATGTTGTCTTCTGTTTCTTATCAGCTGCTTGGAGTTGGTCTTTTTGATTGGTCAATAATGCAACTTGGCATTCCAGTGACTGGATTTTTGATTGGAGTATGGGAACATCAATGTAGTATCGTTCCAACCATAAATCACATTGGTCACAGGAAGACTGTGTGGGGTTTGAAAGAGTAGGGGAGGGTTTAGACATGTGGCTGAGGGTTTCGATAGGAAATTTAATACCAGGGTAGCTAGGGTCGTTTCTTAGGCAGGGGGGAATATTTGTCACGAAATCGTAAGGTGGCTCGGGGCACAAACCCTGCAAGTAAGGGTACTCGCTGGCTAAGAATCGTTCCACATCAGAATCCGAATTCTCACTAAGGACAATAGGGTCTCTCTCAATAGAGGGTTTAGGCTTGTTTCTAGCCATTCTCGAAATGAGACGGGCATTCCTTTTTCCTTTGGTATTAGCAGTAGGGTTTGCCTTGGGATTTTTGCTCGCAGGTTTCTTTGTATGCTCGGACTTGTCAGTTCCAATGTATGGTAAGTCAACACCAGGGTCAGTCGAGGGTTTAGGTAGTAGGACATGTAAGGGGACAAGCGGCTCAGACTTGGTTTCAATTACCACAGGCTTGTCAACCGGGACAAGGTCTAAATCCTCAAAACCATTACGAGCGATGAAATCTCTCCAGCTATCACCATGCAAACTCAAAAGATAAACAACGATAAACTTAATAAGCCCATGATGGAACAGGCTACTGTCATCCTCCTTCCTTTTGAATTTTTTTGACATCTTAAATAAGCTGCGTTGAAAGTAGAAAGGCATGTTTAAAGGATACCCTATAAAAATCATCAGCAAACGTAGGTGGTAGAGAAACAAGAGCCCGTATCGACCTTCACAGGTCACAAACTGCTTGAATAGCATTAATAGGTCGTGCCATCATGGTTTGAGCATAGATATGGGCATACCTCTGTCACACGAGGTGAATTTGCACGAGAGCAACAACAGTGTCCATGGCACCTCGTCGACCTTACAATTCTTAAACCAACGCTGTCCCGAGGCAGGTAACCCTGTAGTAGAGCTGATAAAATTCTCATTGATCTCCAACTATATATCGCCTACCTTGGCTTTATAGCCATCGAAAGTCATGGAAAACTGTCATGCTACACAGAGGTTAAAACCCTTGAATCGTTGTATAAAGGCGAGCCCACAGTTCTCTTCCAAGTCCTTCCGGGCATTGTCAAACATTAACAGGGCCTGGTTGCTGTTTGGCTCGATTCACACGATTGGTTCCATGGAGCCAAGCACATGGTAAGCCGAGGGTTTGGATCATAACACACACAGGAGAAGAGCTACCCGAGCTAACAGAAGTGAACGAGCAAAAGGGATAGGCATAAATGCCATCATGCGAAGGTGGTGGAGCTTATCTCTTCCATGCAAAATAGTAATTGCCAAAGTACAACCGCCGATTTACATATTAGTTCAACCCATTATA
>ML796213.1:212992-225127 GCA_009831015.1 Picea engelmannii
GGTTAGAAATTAAGCATAAATTACACAAATCATAGATAACTCATGCATTTGGGACGGGAAAAGTATTCTTTTTATTATTTTCAAAATGAATCAACTTACAATCAAAGTCGAGACCGGCCATCGCTCCTTGATCCTGATCCTGGGCTTCTCCTCTTCCTTGTCCTCCAACTGCTTTGCGTTAATTCTCTTTAGGCTTGAGGAAAGGCTAAAGGGTTGGGACAAATGGACTTGGCAATTGGGCAGAGTTTCTTCGCTATATTTTTCCTCCTTCAAATAGTGCCCCTACCCCTTCTTTTATAGGCTAGAACGAGCTAGGGTTTTGGACGAACTCTCGGCCATGCATGGCCCGGAGTTTCAGTTAACTGACCCATAGCTTTTTGTCCTGTCAGCAACTTTCTGTTTTTTGTGATTCTGAAGGTAAACGCGGGCTGTAGTGGGCCTGCTAGCGTTTTCTTTTGGATACACGCAGGCTGTAGTGGACCAGCTAGCGTGTACTTTTTAAAAATGGAGTTTTTAGAAGAGTTGTTCAGTAGTTTTTTGGCAAAGAAGGGATATGAGTTGGCTTGATTCCAGATAAGCATGTGTGGTGCAATTTAGGGTTATAACAGATGGCCCCTAATGTGTGAGGTCAGAAGAGCATCTGATGGCCGAAATACATTACCAATCTTTTACCAATCTGTACTGATATGCTGAATGAGTGAGCCTAAGAATCCTGAATCAGGAGGTGCCGTCTGCAAAAGAACAAATGTCTCACCGAGGCGGGCATACCCATGCTCGGGATAAAATAGAACCATGGCTACCAATCAAATACACTATAGATCCATGTCAAATAACTATGAAGAGTAGCCGTGAATAATACACAACAGAGATACATCTCAAAATCAGAAAGATATACATCTAAAGTATCCATCTCCCAGAAGTTGATTCGGCTTGATGGTTGTACTTCAGAGCTCGAGCAACAACTTCAAAATCTTCTATACTCGGGTAGGAGTGTAATATGAGTGTAAAACTGCACTACCCAGAGGTATTCGACGGCTCGTCGGTTATGGACTTGATAATCTTGATGATCGGACTGAAGGCTTCAGTGATTTCGAACAAAGAATTGATTGGACATTCAGGATGGTCGGGTATGCGGACAAGAGACATATTGCAGAGGGGTCGACTCAGGCTTAGTGAGAAACTTCCCTTGGACGATAGCACGACAAGTGATAAGACTCAGGCAACATATCTATTAATCACAAGTCTACGAAGCAGGAGGCAACACAAACTCTCCATAGGTTTGGAAGAGTAACCAAACGGTGGAGGACACAACTCTATATAGAGAGAAAAATCTTCCTAAGGTTGTACTACATCCCATAATCTGATGATCAAACAGACAGATGTGCTTCATCCAAGGGCGACTCATTATGCTGCCAATAAAGAAAATACTTTTCCCATCCTCTTTTTGGGGTATATTTGATTTTTTTGTTCTTTTTGATAGTTTTTGGAAAAGAATAAAGGAATATTATGTTAGAATGGAGGAACGAGTACTGCAAACATACAATCTCTAGGCACAAGGACAAGACTGATGTTCTAGGGAAATGATACTCGGGAAAAATCCTCCAGTGGCCAAAGGTGTTAAGACGCAGAAGAAAACTGTTACAAGGCTGATGAGCAAGGTATGCAAATGCGGTTGATAGAACACACAATGGTAACGTCCTTTGATGTAAGTTTAACGAGCCCAAAGAAGGTAAGCTCGGTGGTTTTTCATATTTAGAGAGTCTAAAAAAGCATAAAAGGAAACTCCATTGGGGTACCTTTTTCGATAATAGTCTAGTCGGTTCAAAAAAGGGGTAAACTAGCACCGATTAGACGTCAATTCAAAACCATTTTAATGAGTGTGAAAAGGACAAGATCACTCGATGATTTTTTCACTTTTAAGAAGTCTGAAAAAAACTTAACTATGGACTCCGTCAGGAATGTTCTTCTGGACCATTTTAACGAGTGTGAAAGAATAAGGTCACTCGACGATCTTTTCAATTTTATGGAATCTGAAAAGAGCTTAACTATTAGTCCCTCGGGCCCGAAAAAGGAATAAAATTATACCTGAGGATACTCTTCTAAAGAATGGGAATTCAATAGAGTATTCCTTTGTTTGTACAGTTGACCGTCCGGACCGAAAAAGGGGTAAACTACCATCGGACAGACATGACTTCAAATTTCAGTTTAACGAGCATGAAAGGTCACAAGATCACTCGACAATCTTTTCATTTTTAGAGCGTCTGAAAAGGGCTTAAAAGGAGACATGTTTAAGGAACGTTATTCTGGACCAATTTAACGAGTGTGAAGAAACAAGGTCACTCGACAATCTTTTCATCTTTAAGGAGTCTGAAAAGGGCTTAAAAAAGACACCATGATGGTTACTTTTCTCAGTTAATCCGGACGAGATCGAAAAGCATAAATGCAGTCTCACCGGATGTTGCTTTCAGATCTCAAAGCGAKCTTGAAAAACAACAAAGTTAGCTCATGATCGACACTTTGTGGGTCAATGACTGGCATCTCCTCRGGGGAGCTGTATGCTCCGACGAAAACATTGTCTATGACGCCAGGGGTTCTGGAGATATTGATAGATATCGGTTMARMAATGGTTGCCATATTACCCTCAGTATAGATCTTGTGTGTAGCTAAGGGATTAGTATGACAAGACCTATCTCCAGTCATAGTCAYGGTGAATTCTCCTGCTTTGATTTGGCTTAACTTTGGGATGAAATACGATCTGTGATGAAGATCTTCCCAAGGTTTKTCCGGACTAGTCATTTCTTCGATTACTGCTTCGKCGGAAGGCAAGMCTAAGTCTAACGAATCGRTGGTAGCCAGAGAATCTTGAGCCCAAATAGGCTCTAAAAGTGGATCCAACTCTTGTGCGGGAGTCGGATCAGGATTAGCTGAAKCTTGCTGGACTAAAGAGTACGCTACTTCAGYGGCCGACAAGGGCGTGGACATGCCGGAGTGCCCTGTCTCATCCATCATGGCTAATGGGGAAGGAAGAATCCACAGATCCATAAATTAAGTCGTGCGGAACGACGAAACTTGAAAAATCTCAGCCTTGTGGTGATTCGATATAAACTTGACATCGTCATGAGGAGGTGGGTAATCAAAGGTACCCATCAAGGATGGGCACAAACCAACTCCTACGTTAACGACACCGGCTTGAGGATTATCAATCATGGGAACCGTGGATGCCCCCAAAGATGGGTCAGGTCTAGAGAAGGACAATTGATTGATGGTCACTATCCGACCCTCATGTGGAAACAATAAGACTCGGAAAACTGTAGCAACCATAGCTTGCATAGCATAAGTCCAAATCCATCCTAACAAGAGATTATAATCGAGGGGGGCATCGACTACCTCTACTTCAACACACACAGTCTTCCCGCCTAACTGCAGAGGGAAAGAAGGAACGATGCCATGTGGTCGGAAAGAATGACCGTCGAACACAGTGAGGAGAGTAGGTGATGGAGACAAAGTAGGCTTACCAATGGCTTTCCAACATGTTAATGACATAATGCAAGTTGAAGCACCCTCGTCGACCACCATGCGAAAGATATCCCGTGTAAAAGTTTTCGTGGGATGAGCCACTACTATCTGAAACGCGACGTGGTAAGGTAGACGATGTTTTAAGTCGGTCATATCTAACATGATGGTACCCAGATTACAAGTCTCAGTAGAGCCTAAAGCATTCAACAAGGCTTTCCTCTGAGCAGGGCAGCTTTGGAGGACCTCCAAAGCGGACATCGCACAAGGGGTTTGTGATAAATCTTCCACCACAGAGTAATTATGGGCGGCCCTTGCGTTTGGGTTGTGAAAAGATTTCTTAAATGCACCCTTTCGAATGCATGTCATTGTTTCACCCAACGTCTTCTCGATCTGTAGAGGAAGAGATGGGATCTCAGCTTCTTTACCCTTCTCAGAGGCGCTTGGTTTACTATAGTCGTGCGCTCTAGTCATTATTAAAGCATCACCCCTAACCATATATACATTCGTGGATGAGGAATTGTTTGGAGGAGGGCAGGTTTCCTGACTGCCCCCTTCGACACTTGTAGAGGCTTGAGTTAATTTTTTCCCATGCTGAAAGGGATTAGTCAACACGGCTTGTTGTTGCTGTGTGACCAACTTCTGGGCCTCTACAAGTCGAGGACATAGATGGGTCAGGTGGTCTTCCACACATAAGTTGCACGGATACCTCTCCTTCCGCTTTTCCGTGGTGCCCTCGCCAGGATTATTAGTGGGTTTTTTCTCCCCCTTACCCTTCTTTCGTTGTTTTTTCTTCCCTTTAGGTTGTTGGGTGGCCTGTGGGTTAGTCGTCTGCACGGAGTGTACTTCCGATGTTTGGGTAGGAGGAGCATCAAAAGTAGTAGTCTGGCTAGCCACTGAGTGTTGTATAGATAACTGTTGCAATTGTTTTGACAATTGCTCAGTGGGCTTGGTTTGTGCCGAACCAACGATACCATCGACATGTGGTCCGACTCTCTGTCTAGTTTTATCCAGTATCGATCGTGGTGCATCTGGCAGGATGTTGTATAATAAACCAGACTAAGAATAGATGAGCTCAAACTGTTGAGCTCGCATGATGGCATCTTCTTCGGAGAAAAATCCTGAAGTTGCGACGTCTTTGGATAATTGTGGGACTAAAGACTTAAGGAACCACTCAAGTAGGAATGTTGGTGGGACTGGTACTTTGATTAGACTCTTTCGGCATCTCCACTCTCGGATATGATCAGAGATATGGTCTGCTGTCGTCTGTTCAAAATTGGCAAGCATCTCTGTGCTAGCGTCGTATCTCATAGGTAACTGGAAATGGTTTAGGAAGGCCATCGCCAGTTCGCCAAAAGAAGATTATCTTGAGCGATCAAGCTCGATGTGCCATTTTGCGACACTCTCGATAAGAGTGCGTTGAAACAATCGCAACTGGATGGAGTCATCTTTCAATGAGTTGGATGAACACCAAAGATGGAAGGTAGTCACGTGATCACCTGGATCTTCGTTAGGCTTGGCCTCGAACTTTGGAATGTCCGAAGGCAACTTCGTTGGCATAGGAGGCCAACGTGGATCGTGACAAATAGGATCATTTAACAACCTTGTCAAATCTGGCAAGTGTAACGTCGCCATGAATGGTAGTTTGGGTTGCTGCTGATAGCCTGGGAAAAAGGGTCCTGGAGTTTGACTGGCACTAGGTTGCCAAGAAAAGTTTGGCTACTGGCCCGGATTCTGGTAGAAACCATGGCCCTGACCAACGTAAGGGTTTTGCATCTGTGGAGACATCATTGGATGATTCCCCATAAAGGACATAGGATGTTGGGCATTCATCATGTTTGATGGACTTTGGGAAGGATTACCCCATGCCGGTCCTGCTCGGAGAGGCATAGTGGTTTGTCCAGGGTTCCATTGACTGTGGAAAGAATTACCCTAGAACGACATTCCAGAGGAGGGAACGGATCCTTGTCCCAAGTTCCAAGGTCCTGCTATATGTGCCCCCGATGTAGGAATAGTACCCTGCGCCGGAGTAGACTGTCCAAAGATGGGGGTGACCCTAGATGGGAAAGCAGTGGATATGAAAGTGTTGTTACCAAACGTCCCGTTCCAATTCTGTTGTTGGGAAATAATACCCTACGGACTAGCAAACTAGGGTCTGATTTGCATACAGATTTTGACCTTAAAGAAATGACCTTTTAACCTACCACCCCAAAACTTAAACCCCTCTTTCAAGACACATGCATGGAAATGAACTACTAACCTTTTTACTGATGTTTGGTGTAGATCCTCCGTTGTGCTTTGCACTCTTCCTTGCGCTGCTCCTTCCAAAGTTAACCTGCAATCAAGACAAAACACTATGCATGCATGCTATTTTTCTACTTGAGGGTTAGGAATTAAGCATAAATTACACAAATCATAGATAACTCATGCATTTGGGACGGGAAAAGTATTCTTTTTATTATTTTCAAAATGAATCAACTTACAATCAAAGTCGAGACCGACCACCGCTCCTTGATCCTGATCCTGGGCTTCTCCTCTTCTTTTTTCTCCAACTGCTTTGCGTTAATTCTCCTTAGGCTTGAGGAAAGGCTAAAGGGTTGGGACAAATGGACTTGGAAATTGGCCAGAGTTTCTTCGCTATATTTTTCCTCCTTCAAATAGTGCCCCTACCCCTTCTTTTATAGGCTAGAAGGAGCTAGGGTTTTGGATGAACTCTCGGCCATGCATGGCCGGGAGTTTTAGTTAACTGACCCATAGCTTTTTGTCCCATCGACAACTTTCCATTTTTTGTGATTTTGAAGGTAAACGTGGGCTATAGTGGGCCTGCTAGCGTTTTCTTTTGGATACACACGGGCTGTAGTGGGCCAGCTAGCGTGTACTTTTTAAAAATGGAGTTTTTAGAAGAGTTGTTCAGTAGTTTTTTGGGAAAGAAGGGATATGAGTTGGCCTGATGCCAGGTAAGCATGTGTGGTGCAATTTAGGGTTATAACAATAGTGTGGTTGAATGATAAACCCATCCCTAAGCCCAAAAAAGTGCTCTACGTAAAAGGACATCTTTAAGCATAACCCACAAGGAGGGTTAACCTAAGTGATCTATATAAACTACCTGTAAATGTCATCCTTGATGATCTTGTTCAACACATGTCTCATCAATAGAAGATGGCCAGGTGCATCCAAATAATATCTAAATAGAGGAAGACTATCTAGTTGAATGCCCATGGACTCTAAAATATATGAAACCCTCGTGAACCAACATCGGGCATGAATCGATGAGATAGAGAGGCGAATGGCCTCGAATGAGAAGTAGGCCAAGTATGGGTACCAATATCATCCCTTCATTTAGTTTTTTAAGATATGGATACGATGCAGAAGAGAGACCAGCTCGAACACTATCTCAAGTTGGAAGGGGTGAGCCCCAAACTTTGCTAGGATGATGTGTTGAGGAACTATTTGATTACATCTAATGGTGTGTCAAAGGAGAAGAGTCTGGACTCTCTCAACTGTGTTGATATTTGTAGCATCAAGAAGATACTTCCACACAGATCTAAGTGTCTAGATATGTGGAAGTCATCCAAACCCTTCAATCTTAGTAATCTACTTTAATTAAAGGAATTATTAAAGTAAAGTTCTTTTATTAATTAATTGAGTTTAATTTAATGAAACGCCTAAGTTTTCAACATTAATGAATTAAATGAATCTTAGACATTGATCTCAATTGATGCGATATCTAATCTCAACCATCAATCACTTTGGAGATTAGGGTTAGGGTATAACTCAATATTATAAAAGCAAGACTAGGGTGAAGGAGAAGGACAAATTGTGTTGATACATGACAGGAGAGCAAAGAGGGACGTTTGCTCAAGGATATCTTAGATAGGTGGAGAAGGACTTTCATCTAGAGATCAATATAGGTCAAGGAGAAGAGAGAACAAGATAAACTGCAAGAAGATATGGAAAATTAGAACCATAACAACGGAGCAAAGAGGTACACACTTCACAGGTCAATCAAGGTGTGTATGTATGCGAGCTACAATGCAAGAAAGGGCATACATACATGAGCTATAGTGTAATAAAGTGCATGCATTCATAGGATACAATGAGGATAGGCAGGTACATATCTGAAAAGTGAATGTGCATGATAGTACAACCATAAAGGATGTGCTAGGGTTTGCAGGTGTTGTCTATAGTTTTATGTATTTCTCAATGGACCATTTTCTCGATAAAGGAGTCCTTGTAAGATTTGATGTTATTCTAATGATAAGTTGATTTGAAGAGAAAAATATCTTTGTGTATTGTGTATGAGATTTGGTTTCCAGTATTGCTTCCACTATTTGTTTCAGTTAATTATTCTAGCAAGTGTATTTTGTTTTGTGAGATGCTAATTTGATTTACAACAAGGAAATCACTAGTAAATAATTTACCTAGGTGTTGGGATTAGAAAACCAACTTAGTATCAGAGCTTTCACTCTAATAAGGAGACCGATTTTAGATATAGTAGTTTTTTCAACATATGTGTTAGATCTGCAAGGATATCTATGTATATCTATAAACCAACAAGTTTGAAACCCTAGTATTAATGGTTTTGTGGGTGTTTGAAGGACTAAGCACAAATTATTCGGTTTACTATTCCTGAAGGAAAGGGAATATTTTTCCGACGGTTCAGATCTGAAAAATGGCAATAGACAGTCTCAAGTTTGAACATAGTTTGGATGAAGCATGGGAGATATTCAACATACTAACAAAGGAGGACATAGGGATCCATGTGGAGCTTGGTAGTGATGCCAAGTATGCAGTGAAATATGAGGAAACTATCTTGTTCCATCTTGAGTCAAAATGGTTCGTTGGAAGCTCAAGATGTGTTATATGTACCAATGACAGAGGACCAGAAGTAGGAGGCTCTAAAGGGATAACAACATTCAAAGGATTACATTTCATGGAGTCAACCTTCAGGTGGGGAGAAAGAGTTATCCCCTTCAAGTTTTTTCAGGAGACCCAAATGGTTCATGCATACATTAATGGATGCTCAATATCATGTTGAGGCCCCTGGGAGCATATTCATGGAGAGAAGGCCTCCAATGAAGTTTCCAAACTTCGTGGCGCTAATGAGTAGCATCATTGATTTTGAGTCTTCTAGTGTTTAGGAAGAAGCCGACTAGTAGGGTTGGTGTGATGCTATAGTGCAAGATGATGTTTGGGACATCGTGCCAAGTCCGGAGGGAAAACTAGTTCCATGTGCCTCTTCGAGAAGTAAATTTCTTGCATCAGACATGTAAGAGGGAGTGTTGATGTTTGTAGCATCAGACATGTACTTCCACATAGTTATAAGTGTCTAGACGTGTGGAAGTTGTCCAAATCCTTCAACCTTAGTAATTTACTTTAATTAAAGGAATTATTAAAGTAAAGTGATTTTATTAATTAATTGAATTTGATTTAATGAAATGCCTAAGATTTAATTATGTAACATCCCTCTCTTGCGAGCACATGTTATTGAATTATCTTTGAGGAAACTTGCATGCAATTGATCCAGTTATAGTACATGGTTATTGTTTCTCTTATGGATTCTTATGATGATGTTGATGGATTATGATTTTGTAGTGTACCCTTTCCACTACCGAGGTTTTCAGACCTCTTCTAACCAATCTGTACATGGATTTTACATAATTCGTACAGACATTATAAGCACATGCATTTAAATAATTAAACACACTCAAATCTCAGAGTAAAATATATAAGTTACTGCTACAATTAAACAAGCCATAGCATTCAACAGTAATTCATTTACACAACGGAAAACATGATACATAAACAGCTCAGTCATGCAAAACATGATCAAAGCATAATTCAGATACTTATCTTTATCAATGGTGGAATCCACCAACCAAATGCAGGCCTTCCACGAACCTCCCAGCCGTAGACTGCACTGCTCCTCAACTCAACAATGGGTCACCCCCGAGCTGGGACTGAGCTCCACCCCAGGGCAAGGAATCCAGACTCAGGCTGAGGTTACAGGGAATTCAGACATACACAACCACCAGGAAGGAATTCTCTCCCAGGAATCTCCCACTCTCACTGCCCACAGACCCTCATTCCCCACATGCCTGTTCCACCCTAGGATAGTGCACCTTCTCTATCACCTGGATAGTCCTTTGGCTGCCAGTCTCCCTTACCTTGGGTTACAGGAACAGACCGGACCGAAAGTCTCCGGGCTCTATGGCAGCTACATGGTTCCTTCCAGGAGCTCTCTCCTTCCTCTGTGCACTCTCTCACCTGGAGGAGTCTCTCACAGGCCAAAAAGCCTCACGCAGTCTGGTACTGCGTGGCCACAGCAATCCACGGGGAAAACAGACAAAGGCTTCCCAAACCAGTTCAACAATCACAGGATGGTCTCATGGTCGTGTTTTCAGAACAGGCACTCCACGCACAGCCTAGCTCAGCTTCTCCGAATAACAAAGATTCTTCCACTCGAATTCAACACAGGCTTCCCGTTCAGGGAATGCGCACACGGGTTTTCTCAGAGACAGACATAGACTCCACAGCTCTGGACAGGGGTGTACACAGATTCCTCACGACAAACACAGGCTTTCTTCTTCATATCAGAATTACACCAGGGTCTCTTGCAGACTGGCTTCCCTCGATCCCCCTCAGGACAGTTGGATTGAATGGATGAGAACCCCCTCCTCACGACTTACTTCGTCTGTTTTATTTGCATGCACCAGGGTTGACACTTGTCACCCTAGGAACTACATGCGTTCTACCGGCACGCCTTCCTCCCACCACTTGGGAAATCATGTGTCCTTCCAAAAGGACTTAGGATAAACCCATATGATGCACATATCTTTTTGAAACAATAATAAAATATTATTTCCAGGTTTAATCCCCTAGGGTCATCTCTCAACCCCTTTCCCACCTTCCAACCCCTAGTTCCTTGCCCACTTTGTGGACGCTCAGTCCCCCTTCACTCATTCATCGTGGTTGGTCTACACTGGCGGTGTTTATATTTTATTATTCGATCTGCATACATACAAGTACATCAGCAAGCTCTTGGCCTTCACACTTAGGCTCCCTGGCCTAGCAAACACATAATCCTTCCAACTTATACAAAACTTGGCTCAACAGCCTATAACAGATATTTACAATCTCTTTCAGATCATAGTTTACATCGGGGCTCGGCCTTGGGGACACTACAATCCCCCTCCCCTTTTTGCACTGTCCTCAGTGAAACTTTACATAGCATCTGCAACTTCTTCAAAATTTTCAAAAAGGTGCGGGTACTCAGCCCGCATTACATCTGCATGCTCCCATGTCGCGTCCTCAGGACCGTACCAGGTCCACTGGACCTTTACAAGCTCTATAGTTCGATTCCAGAGTTGTTTTCTTTTCCTGTGCAATATGCGCACATGATGCACTTGCAGGACACCTTCTGGTTCCACCTGAATCACAGTCCAATTGATAACATGATTAGCATCAGGTACATATTTCTTAAGAAGTGAAACATGAAACACATTATGTACAGTCATAGATGCAGGTAATGCAAGAATGTATGCAACTGGCCCAATCCTTTCCAGGATCTCGAATGGCCCACAAAATCTTTCTGCCAACTTGGCGCAACTTCTCAATTTCAGGGAACTCCTGTTGGTTTTCACTTTCAGGAAAACATGGTCACCCACTTTGAATTCTCTATGGGTTCTGTTACTATCAGCATAACTTTTCTGCCTGTCCTGGGCAACTTTCAAATTCTGTTTGATTTTTATCATCTGATCTTCCATCTCTTTGAGTAGTTCAGGTCCAACTACTACTCTGTCAGCTGGATTATCCCAGCTCACTGGAGTGTTGCACTTTCTTCCATAAAGTGCTCCGAATGGGCTCATCTTCAGAGATGCATGATACCCATTATTGTAGGCGAATTATACCAAATGCAGGTAGTCTTCCCACCTTGATGGTTTATCCATCACATACATTCTCAGCATGTCTTCTATTACTCTGTTTACTCTCTCTGTCTGTCCATCAGACTCAGGATGATATGTTGTACTGAAGTTCAGATTCATTCTGAATCCCTTGAACAGTCCTCTCCATAAATTCGAAGTGAATTTTGGGTCCCTATCTGACACAATTGTCTTAGGAATTCCATGCAAGCGTGCAACTTATTTTAAAAAGATATCAGCAACATCTGTTGCTCTGTGGGTGGTTTTCAGTGGAATAAAATGGGCATCTTTAGTAAGCTTGTCCACCACCACCATGATTGAATCATGTTGCTTTCTTTTTCTGGGCAATCCTGTGATAAAATCCATTGTTACCACATCCCATTTCCACTCAGGAATAGGTAAAGGCTGCAGCAACCCCGCTGGGTGCCTATGCTCCGCCTTAACCTTTTGGCATTCCATACATCTGGCGATGTATTCAACAATTTCTTTCTTCAAACCTGGCCAAAAATAATGGCTTTTGACTACTGCCACAGTCTTTTGATATCCAGGATGACCAGCATAAGTCACATTATGCATTTCTTTTAGAATTGCCAGCTTCAATGCTTGGTCATTAGGTACATACACTCTGTTTTTATACAGAAGTAAACTATCAGTTCCTAAGGTATAACTTTCCTTGGTTTGTGGTTTCTCATGCTGCTGT
>ML796213.1:234736-267476 GCA_009831015.1 Picea engelmannii
TCACAACAAAAAATGATCAATCCAACCTAAATGGGTTCTTCCTAGAACTCTCTTATGATAAAATTCTAGATTTTATATTCATTATTGTTGAATTTGAGATGTATTAATTTTTAGGTGCTTCGATATGTAAGAACAACATTGACATTGGTACATTCATTCTTGTGTGCTACTTTTTTGTAATTTGGGTGTCGAAATTATCCCCTGATAAGTTAATCCTTCTTAATCTCTAGTTTAATATTTTCATGATATACTTGAGTCGTCATGCTGGTATTTGATATTTTTGTATTTGTTGGTTCATCAACAGATTCAATAGTGGTGATTGTTGGTGCATTAATGTTAATTAAACCAAAGGGAATTATGATATAAGCATATGTTCCCAGAGATGTTGTAAAGGTAGTTTTATGTATGTATCCATCTTCTACCAACACTTGGTTGTATCCAGAAATTCCATCTAGCATAGACATTATTGTACAACCAATAACCTGTTGTAACAACATTTCCATATTGGGAAGAGGATAGTTATCCTTTAGAGAAGCTTTGTTCAGATATTAGAAATCGACACATAGTCGAATTTATCCATTCTTTTTTTCTTACTACCACTGGATTTGAGATCCAATCAGAATGTCTGACTGAAAAAATTATACCTACCCTTTCCATTTTCTCAAATTCCAATTTTACCAAAGGTTTTAATTTAGGATTGATAATCCTTGGCTTATGTCTAACATGTTTTGTACCTTCCTTTAGAGGTATGATATGTTGGATAATACTTTTATCATATTCTTTGAGATCATCATATTTCCATGCAAAGATATCATAAAATCATCTGAAGAGTTCAACATACTAGTCAACTTTATCCTTGGTACATGTGGTACCCAAGTTTAAAAATTTTGGTTTTTATGAAGTCCCAATATTTACTTTCTAAATTTCCTAGACCTTTCTAAGTGATTTTTCTTCTCATGGTTGGCTCTTCATTATTTGATCATCTTGAGTTAAAACAGATTCTAGAACAATAGTAACTTTAGTGCTTAAATCACTTCCATGATTTAGATATTCAAACTTTTGGTCTTATGAGAACCCTTGTCTAGTGTTTTTCTCTATGAGAAACTCAACAATATGTCCTTGATTTTCAAATATTTGCCAAAAATTCTGGTTGTTTGGTACTGATGGGTGAAAACCAATATTGACATGGAATGAATTATAAGATGATTCTAGAGTAAAAAGTGAGGCTGATACTACCAATGAGTCACCCCTTTGATTTCTTTCTCTAGGTATGAATGATATGTTAAAAGAGTTGAAGTTTTGAATGAGATCCCAGGTTCTTTCTACATAAGCCTTGAATATGTCTTTCTTAGTGTTTTGTATTTCCCAAACCTAGTTGGTGACCAATTATGAGTCTCCCATGACTACGAGATCATTAATTTCCATCTGATGATCAAGTATTGGCCCTTGAATAAAAGCCTCATACTTTGCCTCATTATTCATACACTCGAACTCTAATCAAAATGCATGAGGATGCAATGCTCCTTGATGATTTTAAAAACCACACTTGCTCCAGATCCAGTTTTTGAGGAAGCACCATCAAATAACATTTTCCAAAATCCTTGGAATGGGGCTTCATCATTATCCTTAATCCTGATATCATTTCACATAAAATGAAATAATTAACATGACCAACATCAATGTAATCTATTACTGCCTCAATTTATTTTTTCTTGAAAAGAAGAGGATTTCTATGTTCACAAGGTTCATTGGTGATTCCTCTATCTTTATTTGGAAACATAATACAACTTCCATCATTTATTATATACTATTCCAAGAGAAAGAACCATTCCCTTCACAGAACAACTCTGTATATTGTGTTGAAATTGTGACTATGGTCGGTCTTCATAATATTTATTGTTGGACTTGTTTTTATTGTAAAGCATATTTAAATGCTCGAGATGTGTAAAATTCGTTTTTGAGTCAAACCCTCATTTGTATTTTTGAGAGGGAAATTTTTGTAAATTTAAATTTTTTATTTTGGCTCATTGGCACCTCTCCAAGTCAAGTCGGCCCTATTGAAGAGACCATTCACCTTGGACATATCACTATATATTGATGAAAGAATCTCTCATTTGGACACACACAAAACTCAGTCTCTCAAGCAAGCTACTTGGCAATCCAAGCGAAGTTTCTGGGAATCCAAGAGAATATATTTTAAGCATCTTTTTGCCCTTCTCCTTCTCTTCTTCATCTATCATGTGTGGGATCTCCTCTCTCTATCAGTTCACACATGTGACCAATTATCTCTCTCTCGGTTTGCATATTTTTGTCCTACTACTGCTACTGTTGTTGTTGTTGTTGTTATTGGGGCGAATTTTCCTTGTTGCTACTGATCTGGGGGTCTAGGGTTTGAATTGGAGGAGGAAGCCAGCTGTGATAATTGTCCAGATTCCATCTGTATCTCTTGTTGTATTTCAAAGGTTTATCTAGTGAAAGGTTATGTTGGGTTTTTATTCCCCTTGAGGGTTTTCCCATGATACACCGTTGTGTCTATATTTTCTATCTTGATCTATTGTTGCACTATATTTGTATCATTTGATTTTTGAAGTGTAATTCATTGATGCTGAGATAAAAATAAGAAAAGAAATATAACATGTAATGTCCTCGGCCATCCATGCCGGGCCAGGCTACACCAGAGAACTCTTACATTCTCTCTGCAGAACATACTATAACATACCCAACATCTAACTAAGCTATGCCACATAAATTTTTCGAACTGCATGCAATTAAAATATACACACACAAAACTCTTGCGTAAGCATTATGTATAAAACATAAACATACAAATACATCTATAAATACACGGATTCACACTGAAATAATAGTAAACATATACATACAACATATACAAGAAATACCCATAAAAAAAACATAGTTATAACTGCACATATGATAACCCATAAAAATAAGCACATAAATAACAATGCAACATGTAAATTTTATCACACAATTGGAACTTATCTTGGTAAGAATGTCACCAACTTCATGCAGACCTTCCACGAACCTCCCATCCTTAGACCACATTGTTCATCACTCTCAATAGTAAGTCACCCCCGACCTGGGACTAAACTCCACCCGGGTAAGGGATTCCTAACCAGGCTAAAGGCTCATAGACAACAGGAAAGACTCTGTCTTAGGTGCCCACTCAACTAACAACCTACAGTCCCTCATTCACCACATGCATGTCCCACCCAAGAAGTGTGCCCCTTCTCTGCTCAACAGTTCTTCAGTTGCCCCACTTCCTTTCCAGGATTCATCAACAGGCGGGACAAGAAGTCTTAGAGCACTGTAGCTGCAGTTTAGCACCTTCAAGAAATCAATTCCCAACAATTCTCTCACCTAGAGAGAAATTGTTCACGGGCCTGACAAACCGCCTCTTCAATATCCCATGGGCCTAAAAACCCGCTTCTTCAGTCCATCTCCCAAGATAACCAGCTACACGAACAGAGAATGGCTATGGATACAGGTTCAGATACAGTCATGAAGATACAGAGGATAGCTCAATGAATGTCTGCATGCTCATGGATGATTGACTGTATGTTTGAATGATGGAAGGAATGATGGGAAGAATGATGGAAAAGATGATCGGAAATGAACTAAGTCCCAACAATATTTATGCATGTCCCCAACTTGACACTTGTCATGTTGGGAGCTACTTTGGCCCACTTGTCCCTAAATTTAGAACTTAGGATAAAATAATTATCCATACTTTATGATTTAATAAATATTAATATAATATTCCTTTTTGGCTTAACCTCCCTAGCTTATCCCTTTTCCTTAACTTTTAGGTCCCTCCCTTTCCCTAACCAGTGGATTTTAGTCCCCCATCTCTTTTATCGTGGCCAGTCTGCACACATCGATGTATTTTATATTAATTATGAGACATATACAAAAATAGGTGCACTGGCCTTTAACATATAGGCTCTCTGGCCTAATCAAAACATAAGCATCCTAGCTTATAATAACTGGCTCATCAGCCTATAAAACATAGCATATACACAAAAGGATCCCTGACCTCAAAATCACACACACTTATGTTGTTGCACATGGTATCCTAGAATGTGAAAACTTCCTCATTTTACTGCACAGTACATGCGTGCACTATGCCATGAAATGTGCATACAAAATGATATCAAAACATCTCACCAGATTAAGTACATTTTCATTTACATTACAATTCGGTTCTTCCTAGGGATATTGTTAGGGTCCTAACCCGCACATGGGTAGATCAATATATTCGGATGTAATAAAGGTCAATATTAATAAGGCCTTTCAATAAAATAGAATAAGGCGGATGTAAGAAGACATAATAGAACATTCTACTTCGAGAAGGATCTTCCTCTAGATGTTTCTCTTGATAGACATATTTAGTATAAATAAGGGTCGAGGGTATGAAAACCCTAGCTGGAAGATTATTGTAACAGAGCAATGCTCGACTGGAGGTTTCCCCCCTCGAAGAGGCATGTGAACATTGCTTTTTGAATGAAAGTGTTAATTACTATTGTTGTTCTTATATTATTTATGTGTTATTGTGGAGATTATGTTGGTTATATTACTATTACTCTGCCATTTCTAGCATTTCATTTCCATTCTGCATATTTTTATATTTTGTAAATTGCAAGTGGTATCAAAGCACTTTCCTTGGCATAAATTATGGGAATTTTTTTTTTAGGGTAGAGACGTATTCCGACGTCTTTAAGCCACAAAGATCTGTCATTACACGCATAAACTCGCGGTTGAGGGATTCATACACGCAGGAAATACAAGTGGTTCTTAAGCGCACATCTGTTGGCCACCCTTGTAACCCCTGTTGGTACCCCTTCGATTGGTAGTGCATCAGACAACACCTATGTATGGATCAGCCTAGATTTCTTGAAGCCCTCTTTAGATAAACCTATCAGTCGTCGGACTGCTATAGTTTCACCGAGAACAACACTCGGGAAGATACTCTCTAGTACCTGGGTAGTCGGGTAGTACGGCTAAGGGTACGGTCTATCCTCCTTAGTTAGTGCCCTGAGATATTGGGCCGAGTACAACTTTTGGACCCCGCACGTATATCAGAGAGCTATAGCACAGGGCAAACCCTTGTCTGTAGAACCCTTGAATACCTAACCCTTGGGGGACAGAATCATAAACAAATTAAAACAGACAAGACCTATTGTCGCGCAACTGTGTTTGGTTTGCCAAGTAAATACGCATTCCTTTCTGGTTAAGCATTTGGGGATTTCATCAGTGCAGTATTCTTCAGACCAGAGTATAACTCCGCAGGTGTAAAAAAAAAAAAAACGTCTGGAAATTTTTTCACCATTATTTGAGACCTATTCCATTGGATTCATCTCTTCGCCCTCATCACATTCATCCATATCATTTTTCAGCAAAAGTTTTGACCCCGTTTGCCCCTTTTCAGTTCACCCATCCTCATGGCCCATACCCGTAGCCAAGACCTGGAAGCTCGCTTCAACACCATGCAATCTGGTTTCCTCGAAACCCAAAAAGAAGTGAAACAACTCAATGCTACTATTGCCTCCATCGATTCGTCCATCAATGCTACCATAAATACAACCATGCAATCCTCAATGGAGGAAGTCAAACAAGAATTGACCACCCAGCTTGAATCTGTCTTTGCATCACTCTGCACCAAACTGAAGATCCCTACAGATGACCATTTCTCTAAAGCACCTCCAAAGACTGAAGATGAAAATTCTTCCCATTCCCATACCTTTCAGTCCCATCACTTTCAACATGACATACACCTTTCGCGGGTGGATGTGACCAAATTTGATGGCTCGTACCCCACTGGTTGGGTAACCCAAATGGAACATTATTTCTCTTTATATGGCATTATAGATGACTTGGCCAAACTCCGGTATGGTGTTCTCCATCTAGATCAAGAACGTTGGCAATGGTGGCAATGGAGAAAAACTTTCCGTCAAGGGTATATTGCTTGGACCCAATTTGTGACTGAGCTTTATGAACGCTTTGACAGGAACACCAACCATTTGGGTTGTTTGACGAAGTTGAAACAATCTGGAACAGTAGAAGACTTCATAGTTTCCTTTGAGCGCCTGGCTTTTCGAACGGAGGGCATGACTGATGCTTTCTTTTGAGAGTGTTTTATCAGTGGCCTCAAGGAGGAGATTCGGGCCCATGTCCTCATGGCTTGACCCTTGACTTGGGTGGAGGCTACTAAAAGAGATAAAGAAGAAAAACAGGTTGTATCATCTGAAAACCAAAAACCCTCCTTTATCCCTCACCCTAAACCCGTCACTCCCACTACTCCCTCCTCCCCATTAAAGATCCAAAAATTGACCAGGGCTGAAATGGTTGAACACCAAATCAAAGGCCTTTGTTATAATTGTGATGAAAAATATTTCTTGGGCCACAAGTGTAAGGAACAAAAGATTTTTATGGCCATCTCTGAGGATATTTAGGAAGAGGATGCTGAAACTCCCCTTGTGTCTGAGTCACCTAAAATCACTGACAAACCCCTCCCTCAGACCCTCCCGAAGTAGAACCCATCATTTCCCTCAATGCTCTCACTGGATTTTCCTCTCCCCAAACCCTCAAGTTAATCGATTACATCAAGCATCGGAAGGTCATCATTCTGGTTGATAGTGGAAGCACCCATAATTTTATTCGTCGCTGCATTGCCCAAGAAACTCATTGCTACATCCATGCTATCAACAATTTCCAAATCATGATTTCTAATGGTGGTTCCATGAAATGTGGAGGGCACTGTGAAAATGTGTGTCTCCAAATTGGTGACTACCACCTAAAATCCCATATGTTTTCTATCGACATGGGTGGTTGTGACATTGTGTTGGGTACAGACTGGCTAAGAACTTTGGGTCCCATTCTCATGGATTTTAAGGCATTAACCATGCAATTCGACCAGGAAGGCCACCAATATAAATTCCAAGGCATCACTACTGGTTCACCTGAGGTCATTAGTTCCCATCGCATGGAAAAGATGCTCAAAAAAGGTCATTCTGGTGTCATTGCCCAACTCCATGCCATACACGCAACAGAGACACCCTCGGTGCCGCAAGACCTCCAAGCTCTCCTTTCTAAACATCAAATGGTATTTTCCACTCCCTAAGGACTCCCTCCTTCCTACGGTGTTCATGATCATTCCATTCCCCTTGTACCAGGAAGCCTTCCTCCCAATATTCTCCCATATCGCCACCCCTTTTCACAAAAAAATGAAATTGAGAAAATGGTCCAGGAACTCCTTAATGCAGGAGTTATCCACCCTAGTACGAGCCATTACTGTTCTCTTGTAGTCATGGTCCTGAAGAAAGAAGGTTCTTGGAGAATGTGTCCTGACTTTCATGCCCTCAACAAACTGGCCATTAAATAAAAATTTCCCATTCCTGTCATTGATGACCTCCTGGATGAATTGAGTGGTGCCCAATTCTTTACAAAACTTGATCTTTGCTCGAGCTATCACCAGATATGTATGAAAGAGGCAGACATTCCCAAGACGGCCTTTCTCTCTCATGAGGGCCACTATGATTTTTTGGTCATGCCCTTTGGCTTGTGTAATGCCCCCTCCACCTTCCAAAGCCTCATGAATCATGTCTTCCATCCCTTTCTCCATCATTTTGTCTTATTTTTCTTTGATAATATCCTCATCTATAGAAAAACCAGGAAAGACCATCTTACCCATGTGGATCAAGTTATCCATCTCCTCTCCTAGCACTAACTTTTCCTGAAACTGTCTAAATGTGCTTTTGGTGCCTCAGAAGTAGAATACTTGGGTCATCTGGTTGGCAAGGATGGCGTCAAGGTGGATCCAAAAAAGATTGAAGCTATGAAAGACTGACCGCACCCAAAGACTCTCAAAAGCTTGCGGGGATTTCTGGGATTAACAGGGTATTATCGCAAGTTTGTTAAGAACTACAGAAAGATTGCAACACCTCTCACTATTCTCCTCAAAAATAACTCTTTCACTTGGACTCCAACTGTTTCTCAAGGTTTTCAAACGTTGAAGATGGCCATGTGAACCACTCTGGTTCTGGCCCTTCCTGATTTCACAAATACCTTTGTGTTGGAATGTGATGCCTTAGGGAAAGGAATCAACATTGTCCTTATGCAAGAGGGTCGACCTTTGGCCTTCACCAGCAAGCAACTGTCTAAAAGGAATTTGGGCAAACCCATTTATGAAAAGGAAATTTTGGCTATTCTGCATGTCGTTGATCTGTGGCACCCTTATCTCTTGGGGAAACGCTTCCAAATTAAGACCGACCATCAAAGCCTCAAGTACTTTCTGGAACAATGCATTTCCTCCCAGGAGAAACAAAAATGGGTGACTAAGCTCTTTGGTTATTATTATGAGATCATTTACAATAAGGGAAAAAACAATGTAGTGGCAGATGCACTGTCCCGAAAATATGAAGAAGGATCCCTTTTTTCTCTTTCCTTCATTGTACCCGATTGGCTCCAAGCTGTGTTCCAGGAATGGCTTCAAGATCCCAAAAGTTCACATCTGAACCGGCAATTGCAGACCAAGGCTCCGGCTCCCCCAGGGAACTCTTGGTTCCAGGATGAGCTTTGATACAAAGGCCATTTGTATTTAAGTAAACAATCAAAGCTTAAATCTACGGTACTTTCTGAGATTCATGTTACACCCACAACGGGGCACTCAGGGTTCACCAAAACATATGACAGGGTCAAACGTTCTTTTTTCTGGGATGGTATGAAATAGGACATCCGTAATTTTGTCACTAAATGTGAGATGTGTCAATGCAACAAGGGAGAAACAGTCAAATCTCCGGGCACACTACAACCGCTTCTGATTCCACCTGCTATTTGGAAGGATATCTCTATGGACTTTATTACCGGCTTACCCAAATCAGGGATTAAATCAGTCATAATGGTGGTTGTGGATCGCATTTCCAAGTATTCTCATTTCTGTGCTCTTCAACACCCATTTACTGCATCCACGGTGGCTCAACTTTTCATGGACCAGGTCTTCAAGCTTCATGGCATGCCGCACTCTATTGTTTCTGATCGTGACCCAACTTTCACAAGCAATTTTTGGCAAGAATTGTTTAAGCTAAAGGGCACCCAATTGCATCTCATCACAGCTTATCATCCCCAGACTGATGGTCAAACGGAAGTTGTCAACAAGTGTTTGGAAACATATATGAGGTGTTTTTCCTCTGAAAAACAACATCAGTGGGATCAATGGCTACCCCTAGCCGAATGGTGGTACAACACTTCCTACCATAAAACTACTTGCATGAATCCTTTTGAAGCAATATATGGACAGAAACCACCTTCAATTCTCTCATACGTACCGGGTACCTCGAAGGTCCAAGTGATTGACCAAACACTTACAGTTCGAGAGGATATTCTTCGTACCTTTAAAGAGAACTTGGTCATGGCACATAATTGCATGAAGAAACAAGTAGATCAAGGTCGCTTTGAACGTCAATTTGCAGAAGGGGATCAGGTGTTTCTGTGACTTCAACCATACCAGCAAACTTCCCTCAAGGCCGAGCATTGTCAGAATCTAGCGCCCAAATTTTAAGGTCCTTATACATTTCTCAAACGTGTGGGACAAGTCGCATATTAGTTAGCTATGCCTAGTCAGTCGAAGCTACATCCATTTTTTCATGTTTCATGCTTAAAGAAGGTGATTGGAACTAGATGCCAAATTCAAACCAACCTTCCTGAGTTAGCTGAAGAAGGATCCATTTGGCTACATCCATAAGCAGTTTTGGGCCAGCGTGAGCATCTCCTGCGTTAGAGAACCATCAAGGAAGTGCTAGTCTAGTGGAAAGATACAACTCCAACAGATGCCACTTGGGAACCAGCTACCATTCTGCAGCAATTTCCACATCTCAAGCCTTGAGGACGAGGCTGATTTTAAGGGGGCGGACATGTTAGGGTCCTAACCCGCACATAGGTAGATCAATATATTTGGATGTAATAAAGGTCAATATTAATGAGGCCTTTCAATAATATAGAATAAGGCGGATGTAAGAAGACCTAATAGAAGCTTCCTCTTCTAGAATGATCTTCCTCTAGATGTTTCTCTTGATAGACATATTTAGTATAAATAAGGGTCGAGGGTATGAAAACCCTAGCTGGAAGATTATTGTAACAAAGCGTTGCTCAACTGGAGGTTGCCCCCTCGAAGAGGCTTGTGAACATTGCTTTCTGAATCAAAGTGCTAATTACTGTTGTTGTTCTTATATCATTTATGTGTTATTGTGGAGATTATGTTGGTTATATTACTGTTATTCTGCCATTTCTAGCATTTCATTTCCATTCTGCATCTTTTTATATTTAGTATATTGCAGATATTACAATCCCCTCCCCTTATTTATGCACTATCCTAAGTACATCATGTACCCATATACAACAAAATTTCAAAAATTCTCAAAAATATGCGGGTATTCTGCCCGCATTGCATTCTCATGCTCCCAAGTAGCGTCCTCAGGACCGTACCAGGTCCATTGGAACTTTACAATCCCTATGGCTCGATTCTGGAGCTGTTTGATTTTCCAGTCTAGAATGCGTATCGGATGCACTTGAAAAGCGCCTTCTTTCTCCACCTGAATCACATTCTAATCAATAACATGATTAGCATCAGGTATATATTTCTTGAGTAATGATACATGGAATACATTATGAAGAACATAGATGTAGGCAATGCTATCATATAAGCTACTAGACCAATCCTCTCTAGGATTTCAAATGGCCCATAATAGTGAGTTGCCAACTTTAAACAATTTCCCAACTTCAGGGAACTTTTGTTGGCCTTCACTTTCAAGAATACATGGTCACCCACTTTAAATTCCCTGTGAGTTCTTTCCTTATCAGCATAGATTTTCTACCTGCATTGGGCAACCTTTAAATTTTGTTTTATTTTTATCATTTTCTCCTCCATTTCCCTGAGAAAATCTACCCCAACCACTGCTCTGTCTTCTAGGTTATCCCAGCTTACTGGTCTGTTGCACTTTCTTCCATAAAGTGCCTCAAATGGGCTCATCTTTAGAGATGTTTGGTACCCATTGTTATAAGCAAACTCTACCAAGTGTAGGTAGTCTTCCCATTTTCATGGCTTATCCATCACATACATCCTCAACATATCTTCAATCACTTGATTCACCCTCTCTGTTTTCCCATCTGATTCTAGATGATAAGTTGTACTAAAATTAAAATTTGATCCAAATCCATTAAATAATCCCTTCCAAAATTTTGAGATAAATTTTGGATCTCTGTCAGACACAATTGTCTTGGGTATGCCATGTAATCTAGCAATTTCTTTCATATAAACATCAATAATGTTTGTTTCCTTGTGAGTGAGCTTAACTGGAACAAAATGGACAGCTTTAGTAAGCTTATCCACCACTACCATGATATAATCATGTTTCTTATTTGTTATGGGAAGTTTGGTGATGAAATCCATTGTTACAACTTCCCATTTCCACTCAGGAATGGGTAATGGTTGTAGCAAACCAGCTGGGTGTCTATGCTTAGCCTTTACTTTTTGACATTCCAAATATCTGGCAATAAAATCAACAACCTCTTTCTTCATGCCTGGCCAATAATATTGGCTTTTGGCAACTGCAATAGTTTTCTGATAACCTGGGTGCCCAGCATAAGGTACATTATGCATTTCCCTCAATATCATATTTTTCAATTCCTGAGAATTTGGTACATAAATTCTACCCCTGTACATGAGAATTTCATCATTATCTAGCTTGTATTCCTCAATTTTCTGCTGCAAAATACCTTGCTGTAATTTTGCCACTAATTCCTTGTATTGCAAATCTGATTTGGTAGCCTCTGTAATTCTATATTTAAAATTTGATTGATACATGATAATGGTTGTAGCATGCAATTCATGTACTCTTCTGCTGAGTGCATCATCCACTTTGTTCTCTTTTCCCTTGATATGCTTTATATCAAAGTCATATTCACTTAGAAATTCTAACCATCTGGTTTGCCTAACATTTAGAGTTGGTTGATCAAATAAGTATTTTAGACCATTATGGTCTGTTTTTATCTCAAACCTTTTCCCCATGAGGTAGTGTCTCCATTTCCTCAAGGCATGCACTATGGATGCCAACTCCAAATCATGAGTGGCATAGTGTATTTCATGCTCCTTTAACTTCCTTGACTCATAACATATAAAAAAACCATTTTGATTGAGGACTCCACCAAGTCCTTCTTTACATGCATCTGTGCATACAATGAAGTCTTCATTTGGGTCTACAATCCTTAGTATTGGAGCACTTGTTAATAATTGTTTCAAGTGTTGGAAACTCTTTTCACAATCCAATGTCCACTGAAAGTTCACACCCTTTGTTTGCAAGGAAGTGATTGGGTGTGCAATCTTTGAGAATCCTCTAATAAATATTTTGTAGTAGCCTGCAAGGCCCATGAATGGATTCTATCTTTTCAGGATCCACTGCTATCCCATCCTTTGAAATGATATGCCCCAAATAATGAATTTGATTTTGATAAAATGAGCACTTGCTCAATTTGGCATACAACTAATGCTCCCTTAACACTTGCAATACCATCCTCAAATGATGCTCATGATCTTMTTCTGACTTGGAATATACAAGAATGTCATCCAAAAAGACAATGACAAACTTGTCTAAATATTCTCGGAAAACACCATTCATTAAGCACATGAAAACAACTGGTGCATTTGACAACCCAAATGGCACCACTGTGAACTCATAATGACCATACCTTGTCCTGAAGGTAGTCTTGTTGATATCTTCCTCTTTAATCCTTACCTGATGGTATCCTGACCTGAGATCTATCTTTGAAAATATCTTGGCATCCTTCAATTGATAAAAAAGATCATCAATCCTTGGCAGAGGATACTTGTTCTTAACAGTCACTTTATTCAACTGTCTGAAATCAATGCACAATATTAATGTTCCATATTTATTCTTCACAAACAAGACTGGGGCACCCCAAGGTGACACACTTGGGCGTATATACTCCTTCTTCATAATCTCTTCAAGTTGCATTTGCAACTCCTTCATCTCTGGTGTACTCATTCTGTAAGGAGTCTTTGAAACTGGAGCTGCTCCAGGCATCAAATTTATAGAGAAATCAATATCTCTCTTTGGGGGTAGTCTTGGTACCTCCTTGAACAAATCTTCAAAATATTCCAGGAATTCATGATCTTCCAAGTTTGGCACCTTATCTTTAGGTGTCTCATCCATGTGAGCTGCAAATATTTAACAACATTTCCTGTAACATTTCTTCAGCTGCAATGCTAGAATTTCTCTGATGGTTACTATCCTAGGAATCCCCTACACTTTCCTTAGGCTCCCTTCCTCATCCAAGCAAGTAAATTCCTTATTATGATAGTCTAGGATAGCATGATGTTGTTCCAACCAATCCATCCCAATTAGACAGTCATAGGAACCTAAAGGCAATATGTTCAAATCTGCCCTTCTGTTCAGTCCATTCATGTCCATAAGGCATGACTTAACCATCTCATTAACTTTTCTTTTGGCTCCGGTAGCCAGCTGCACCAACCAAGATTTCCCATGCTTGCTTCTTTGCAAATGCAAACTTTCCACCATCTTAGGATCTATATAACTATGACTATCTCCTGAATCAATTAAAATAGCAATGGTTTGGTTGTAGATCATACCTTCCACTTCAATCATATGTGACTAATACTCTGTTTTCTTATTGTCTAGGGATGCATAGATCCTTGGCACATTTCTTCCCATGTCCTCCACTATTTCATCTTGCTGTACATTGTGAACAGTTCTCACTTTTTCACCTCTGTGAGGACAATCTCTGTACATATGATCTCCTTTACAACCCCAACATTGAATAGGTGGTTGCCTTGGCCTTTGACCCCCTGTTTCAATCATTCTGGGCTCTGTAGGATTTTGTTGTCCCTATGGATTATTTATGAAGAATGGTGGCTTAGATCCCTTCTTCCTCTGATCCACCTTGAATTTCTTTTTGTCTTCCCAAGATTTTTCGAAAGTTGGCCTTGATTTTTGTTAATCATATAGGCACTTATCTCACCTTATGGTCTCCTCCAATGTCTTGGGATCATCATACTGTATTTTGTCACTGATGAAGAATGGCAATCCACTCAAATGCCTTTGAATCTTAATTGTCTCATCCTTGATGAAAGAGACATACTTCAACAGTTCTAAAAACCTTCTTTCATATTCATCTATTGTCATACTCCCAAGCTTGAGTTCAAAGAACTCTTTCATTTTCTTGTCATAGTATCTCTTAGTCAAGTATTTCTTCTCAAAATACTTCTTAAATTCCCTCCAAGTAACACTTTTCTCTTTAATGTGTTGCACCTGCACAAGTTGATCCCACCACATGAATGCATTTTCCTTGAGTTGATAGATATAAATTCTACCTTTGGCATGAGAATAATATTATGCAATTGAAAATACTTTTTCATGCCCAACAACCATGTTTCTGCATCTTCATCCTTCTTGTGCTCACCATCAAATGTAGGAGATTTGATTTTTTTCATTTCTCCTTGTAGCTCATCCACCCCAGACCTCTTATGATTTCTAAAAGGGGATGGACTTGAGCTGCTACCTGCTCTCTTATTGGAATTCCTTGGGGAGTGATGGTGATGTCTTCTAACACTTCTTTTTTTTCTTTTCTCATCAAAAGGCCTGTGACTTCCTGGTTTTCTTGATCCACTCTCCTTATCTAACTTATTTTCTATTTGGTTCAAGCTCTCCAATAACTTCATGTTGAAGTCATCCTGCTGCTCCTTGTATTTCATAATCCTTTCATTATCATCTTTATGGCTTTGTACATCCTTTTGCAAATTTTTAATGGTCTCTTCCATATTCATGTTTTCATTCCTTTCATCTCCATGTCCATTGGAGTTTGTTCCTTCAATGTCCAAATGGACATCCATCCCTTTAATCTCATCCTCCTGACTGTAAGTATCTTCTGCCTCTTCCATTCCTCTGGACTCTATTATGATCTTGATCTGATCTATTTTTTGTTAACTCTGTAAAATGTGCAGCCAACAAAACTTTCTCAGGCTAATTGTTTCAACAATTTCATGAAAATATGAACCATTCTGGTTCAATAATATATATCGGATTTATTTCTTCTGATTTTCTTGAATTTTGAATGCCCAGATCAATTTTATGGTTGTATATTTAGTTTCCACTGTTCAATACCTTTCTAACGCCTACTCCCATGCTCGATTCAGAGTCTTGAGCTGAAAGTTATGGCTATTTAAAAATTTCCCATTAATTTTTCTATTCATTTTTCAACTTGGCACAACTCTACGTTGTAATTATGCAGTTTTTCACCTACTCCATTGGATTTTTCATAGGATTTCAATTGGGTTTCCTCATATACATATTATGGACACTATGTCCAAGTTTCAGCTATTTCTGGGTTCTTGGCTGCTAGTTATAGCCTGCTGAAGTTCTAGGCCAATTTGTGTTTTTGGTCTGGAATGCTATAGGTGCCTTATTTTTCATATTAAACACTTTTAAAATGCCCATAAATTTAATTGAACTCTATTAATGTCTTCTATGGCTCAATATATTTCCATTGACTTCTCCTGTGCCTCAATCGGATTCTGGAGCAGAAAGTTATGGCTCTTTGACGTTAGTGAGGTCTTAAAATTTACTCTTCACTGTTTGTGTTGTAACTTTCTCATAAAAGATTTGTTTGACGAATGGTTTACACCATTAGAAATATCTCTGTGAGATATTTTATTTGAGCTACACGGGCATAGTGTACCTTAGGTACAACTTTGTCTCGTGGTTTTTGAGTTGCTAAAACCGCTCTTAAGGGCCTCAAAAATGCGCTGCAAAAAGACGACGTTCAAATGATATGAAACGTCATAGAAAATCACTGGTTTTTTGTTGTTTTTCACCCTTCAAACAACTTTGTGCATACAAATTTCAATATGTGCACCCGTATTCACCATGCACAACAACAACACAAGGTAAATTGTGCTTCAAGCACCTTAAAACCATTGTGTATCACTTCTCTATTGCGCCAATAACCACACACACTACTTTTATGTCGCGCACCAATATCCCCTGCGCACAATTTTGGTACCGCACACTGATATTTCCATGCACATTGTACTCGGTGTGATGCACCATGCCAAATTTTAGTACGTCTCCACAGTGCACCAAAACTCTGCATGCACCACTAACGAAACTGTTGCATGACAACATATACCCACATTGTGCCCACACCAACAAAACTCCTCTGCGTTCTACCAACATTGCGCACACCACACGCGCCATTATTATGTGTGTACACACCGCGCAATGCTAAATTTATCACGTGGTCCTGTACACCAGCATTTTTCCACGCGACATTGAAATTTAGCACGCACACCCGCACACTAACATTTTCCGCACGGCACCAAATTTTAGCGCGCGCACTAGCACGCCAATATCTTGCCGTGCAGTGCCGAATTTTATCTATCACAAGATTTTCACTACGCATCATGCATTTTTAGTGCGCCCGCCTATGCACATTCTTTTTAATGTACATCAATTCCTCGTGAATTCCGCTGCAGAAATTGGGGCTTTTGGATTAACTTTTTCCCCAATTTACCATCAACATTCTGCAACCATGAAATTTTTTCAATTTCACTCCGATAACACCAGTTCAACCTATGCAACAAAAAACCGTTGTAAGTTGACATTTCTGGAATGAATTTATCGAAAATCAATTCGCGAATTGAGAATTTTAACCACTAAACTCGCTCCATCTATCATGGCTTCACTGTAACTTAAAATTCAACCCATTCTAAATCTGAATTTTCTAGAAGAGATATTAAATCAAGAATATCTCATCGCTTGGCCGAATTTTCTCAATTTTCCCATGAATTTTACAACAGAAATTGGGGGTTTTCCCCAATTCCGCCCAGTTGTTGTTACTTTTTACCATGGACGCTCTACAAACTGAAATTTGGCCACTTCAAACTAAATACTCTGTGACATTTCGCTTCAACTCAAATTTCTCGGCCCCTCCAGGCTCAGTGTTGAAAACATAAGCTCTTATATCAATTTGTAACGTCCCCGACCATTCATGTCGGGCCACACTACGCCAGAGAACTCTTACGTTCTCTCTGTGGAACATACTCTAACATACCCAACATCTAATTGAGCTATGCCACATAAATTTTTCGAACTGCATGAAATTAAAATATACACACACAAAACTCTTGTGGAAGCATTATGTTTAAAACTTAAACATACAAATACATATGTAAATACACGGATTCAGACTAAAATAACAGTAAACATATACATGCAGCATATACATGAAATACCCATAAAAATAAACACAGTTATAACTGCACATATGATAACCCATAAAAATAAGAACATAAATAATAATGCAACATATAAATTTTATCACACAATTGGCACTTATCTTAGTAATAATGTCACCAACTACGTGTAGACCTTCCACGAACCTCCTAGCCTTAGACCACATTGTTCATCACTCTCAACAGTGAGTCACCCCCGAGCTGGGACTAAACTCCACCTAGGTAAGCGATTCCTAACCAGGCTAAAGGCTCATAGACAACATGAAAGACTCTGTCTCAGGTGCCCACTCAAATAACAACCTACAATCCCTCATTCCCCACATACCTGTCCCACCCAGGAAGTGTGCCCCTTCTCTTCTCAACAGTCCTTCGGCTGCCCCACTTCCTTTCTGGGCTTCAACAACAGGCCGGACAGGAAGTCTCAATGCACTTTAGCTATAGTTTAGCACCTTCAAGAAATCAATTCCCAACAATTCTCTTGCCCAAAGAGAAATTGCTCATGGGCCTGACAAACCACCTCTTCAATATCCCACGGGCCTGACAACCCACTTCTTCAGTCCAGCTCCCAAGCTAACTGGCTACATGAACAAAGAATGGCTATGGATATAGGTTCAGATACAGTCATGAAGATACGAAGGATAGCTCAATGGATGTGTGCATGCTCATGGATGATTGACTGGATGTCTGAATGATGGAAGGAATGATTGGAAGAATGATGGAAAAGATGATTGGAAATGAACTAAGTCCCAACAATATGTATGCATGTCCCCAACTTGACACTTGTCATGTGGGGAGATACTTTGGCCCACTTGTCCCCAACTTTAGAACTTAGGATAAAATAATTATCCATACTTTATGATTTAAGAAATATTAATATAATATTCCTTTTTGGCTTAAGCTCCCTAGCTTAGCCCTTTTCCTTAACTTTTAGGTCCCTCCCTTTCCCTAAACAGTGGAGTTTAGTCCCCCATATCTATTATTGTGGTTGGTTTGCATGCAACAATGTATTTTATATTTATTATGAGACATATACAAAAATAGGCGAACTGGCCTTTAACATCTAGACTCTTCGGCCTAATCAAAACATAAGCATCCTAGCTTATAATAACTGGCTCACCAGCCTATAAAACATAGCATATACACAAAAGGCTCCCTGGCCTCAAAATCGCGCACACTTATGTTGTTGCGCGCGGTATCCTGGATTGTAAAAACTTCCTCATTTTACTGCGCAGTACATGCGCGCACTATGCCATGAAATGTGCATACAAAATGATATCAAAACAACTCACTAGCTTAAGTACATTTTCATTTACATTACAATTGGGTTCGGCCTAGGGATATTACATAACACCATTATAAGTAATTACCAGTTTTCAGAAACAAAGTACTATTATCTACTGTACTTGAAAGTTCAATATGGTATCAGAGCTTTGGTGAAGAAAAGATCTAGATAAAACAATGATTTAAGAGATCTAGAAGAATACCTTTCTCTCTTCATATTGTAAAACAATGTCTTCAGTCATGAAATCATAAAACAAGCTAGAGGGAGCTACTAACTTCATAGAATGGAAGACAAGGGTAGATCTTATTCATGCTAAGAACAATGTCTTGGATATCGTAAAAGGAAATATTGTGGAACCATAGCGTGAACATTGAAAAGAGAAGGATCCTTGGCATGTTGCAGCAATGGAGAAGTTCAAAGACAATGACCTCAATGCTATGAGTATCATTTTGGACTCCATCAAATACCACTTGATACCTTATATAGTGAATCTTGACTCATCCAAGAAGATGTATGATTCCCTAACTAATATCTATATAATTAGAAATGTTGTTCAAGTGATGGGTTTGAATAATAAGATATGTGGCTGTAATATGATGAAGGATGATACTGTAACCTCATACTTTGTGAGGATATCTCAACTAAGAGATAAAATCCAAGCCATTGAAGAAAAAGAACTTTTGACTATAACACTCAGTGGTCTTCCAAGATAATGGAATGAATTTGCTTCAAGTATGAACACAAGGAAGGAATTTTGTACATTTGAAGAACTATGGACTTGTTGCACTCAAGAGGAATCAAGGATTACCTCTCAAAACCAAAAGGAAGAAGATGCCCAAGCCTATGCAACAATATTCAAGAAGAATGGAAGCAAGACGAATTTTGGATTTCAAAACAAGAAATCTAGAAAGAAAGGAAAAAGAGATACGTCAAAGGTACAATGTTATGGTTTCCATGAATATGGACACTACAAATATAAGTGTCCTAAATTAGCCAAGAAGAAAAAGAGAATACACCATGCTTCCCCTGCCGATGTAAATGATGAGGAACCATCAAAGAATATCAATAATGAAGGAACAAATTACTTCTATTATTCATCCCTTGCAAGATATTTTGAAGAGGAAGATGAAATGTGTCTAATTGATAGTGGTGAACGTGTAAATCTATCAAGCATGATGGAAAAGAGAACCTCTCATAGAGTGGAGCTTGGAGACAATAACTCATATGTAGTTAAGGGAATTGGAAAGGCATCCATTGAGTTGAAATCAGGTAAAAAAATCCATCTCAATAATGTTTTATATGTACCTAGTTTAAAGAAGAATTTGGTCTCTATTTCTTTTCTATAAGACAAAGGAGATAAAATAGCATTTGTGGATGGAAAATTCCTTGTATGGCCTAAGGGCTCTAGCATAGAAAATGATAGAACCATTATATTTCATGAAGGGATACTATATAAGCTCCTAAGTCAAAGTGCTCAAGCTCTCGTACATGAATAAGTCAATCCTAGGGAGTTGTGGAATAGAAGGTATTCTCACCTTCATTATCAAGCATTACCATCTCTGAAGCAAATGGTAGTAGGTGTACCAGAATTACAGTCAGTACATGAAGGTGTATGCAGAGGATGGGCGCTCAGGAAACATATAAAGAGGTCATTCCCAAGCAATGGAAATATATCCAAAGAGATCTTGAATAAAATACACTCAGATGTATGTGGATCTATGACGGTGAAGTAACTAGGAGGATCTCATTACCATGTAACATTTATTGATGATTTCTCAAGAAAGACTTATTTATACATGTTGAAAACCAAAGATGAAGTATTTAGCAAATTCCAATAATTCAAAGAAGAAGTTGAAAATTTGACAGGTAAGAAGATCAAGACTCTAAGGTATAATAATGGAGGAGAATACACCTCCAAAGAGATCATTTCTTTTTTCAAAGAAGATGGGATTAAGAGGGAGCTAATTGTCCCACATAATCCTCAACAGAATGGCATGGAATAAAGGAAGAAACGGATCTATTGAAGAATATGTTAAGGCAATGATGAATTACCATAATCTATCCATGTTCTTATGGGGAGAAGCAACTATGGCATCCATGTATGTTCAAAATAGAAGTCCTCTTCCAGTATTGAAGGACATGACTCTATAAGAGGATTTCTCTTGAAAGAATCCAAGTGTTGAACACTTGAGAATATTTGTTGTCCAGTGTATTTTCATGTTCCTAAAGAGGAAAGGAAGAAGTTGGATCCTTCAAGAAAGAAGGGCATATTCGTTGGATATAGTGAGTCATCAAAATCCTACAGAATATACATTTCAGGTCAACAAAAGGTCAAAGTCATTAGGGATGTGAATTTTGATGAGAAGATTTCTTTCAGGAAATCCATTGAAGATTCCATGCACTCCAACGAAGAAGAGAAACATGAATTTACCCAAGAAGAAAGCACAGGTTCACTAGAACATCTTAATGAAGAACCGCAAGAACCTGTAGATCCAGTTGATGTTCCCAAGATCAAGAAGAGACTCACATGGCTTGAATCCACCTCGTGAGAAGAAGAAATAAAAAAATATCCAAGTGGTACCTTTAGGGAAAGTAAGATACCCAAGAAACTCTCTGGTTACGTAGTACTCATGACAAAACTTGTGAATGCAGAACCTTCCACCTTTGAAGAAGTTGTCAAGAAGAAAGAATGGAAGGAAGCCATGATGGAGGAATATCAGTCCATCATGAAGAATGATGTATGAGAGATTGGTCTAAGACCTAAAGGGAAGTCAGTAGTGACTTCAAAGTGGATCTATAAGATCAGGCATGCGGTAGATGGAAGCATTGATAAATACAAGGCAAGGTTAGTGGCTAGAGGTTTATCCTAGAAAGAGGGAGAAGACTATGATGACACATTTGCACATGTTTCCAAATACACTTCTATCAGATCCATTATCTCTCTTGCAACCTCAAATAGTGATGTACAATTACAGGGATATCTAGTATCTACGTGGGATGTTGAACTATGGTTTGAGATAAATCTCAAACAATGATGTACAATTGTAGGGATATACAAATTTTGATTGGGCAGGGAGTGTAGATGAAAGAAAGAGAATTTTAGGTGTATGCTTCAGTTTGGGCTCTGTTATGATATCTTGGACTTGCAGGAAGCAAAAGTATGTATCACTCAACACTACAGAGGAAAAGTATATTGTAGCTTCTGAGGATTGTACGAAAGAAATATGGATCCATAAGATGTTTTCTGGACTATTTTATAAGGTGATGAATTCGACCATGATATATTGTGACAATGAAAGCTATGTGAGGATTTCAGAGAACCCGGTGCTCCATGTCAGGTTGAAAGAACATTGAGATCATATACTACTATTATAGCAAGATTTTCCTCACCCCATGCAACTTGCTCAAAAGGCCTTTTCCATTTCCCTATGCGGAATTCAAGTCCCTTTTTGCAATCCCTAGAGCTAAAAATAATATTTTTCCACATATATGCGCCCTAACAAATATACAACATGTGCATACGCATGTTGCACCATTAGAGCCTGTGTACATCAGGTTTTGTGCCGAAAATTAAAAAATGGTGTCAGGTATCCATGTCACTTCACAAGATCCATGATCCTTGACCTTCCATATACTGGAAATGTTTCGTATTGGCTCTTCAGTTCCATTTGAAGGATATAAATGGGTCATATCCAAGCGATGGAAAGAGAAGAAGAATTCAACTTTCGAGAGTAAAGTTACTCTGGAGAAATTATTCACTTCATATTGAGTCTACATCCCTTTTTCCTTTAAAGTATGAACACATTGTTTAGCCCCCAAGCTCTTCCCTCTTTGATGGAGAACCTCATTGTCTCTCTTATATGAGGTTTCCTTTGGTGGAGGCCCAGCTGGAAGGGACTTAGTTTATCATTTCTGAGACATGTCGACATGAAATTTTGTCACTCATACACTTATGTTGATCATATTTTAATAGAAATACTCTTTTCTCGTCCAATTAATGTCTTGCAAATATTTGAATCGTTATTCCATGGGAAATTTGTTATGAATATTGATGGACTATGCTATTATATGTACTAACGTTATATATTATCACCATATGCTTGTGTATCTTGGTTTTTTAGGACAAGTTGTAGGTATAAAAATTTGATTTGAGTGATCAACGATGGAATTCATAGACTGTCTAGATGAGGTAGGCTCTTTAGCATGTCTTGTTAGCATGTTTGTTTATATAACATACTTGGGATTAGATTTTATTTTTGCAGTCATTTCCATCTGTTGTGTTTTACCCCATGCCATAGACTAATTTTCCTCGTAGAAACTACTATCTCCATGGCAGAGTCCAAAAGGGAGAAGTGCATCTCAAGTACATCTCCATCGATGAGCAGACAACTGACATTTTGACAAAGCCTCTGTCCAGGATGAAGTTTGTACACTTTAGGGACAAACTTAGGCGAGAGGGAGTGATGATGATTGGCATCATGGATAGTCGGTGTGCTAGTGGATGGTTAGTCTAGGTTGTGCATATTGTTGATGCACCATGGATGGACATTTTAGTGGTGGAAAATGGTCCAGGACATTCATTCTCCTAGGGAACACATGATAGAGGGTTACTCTATGACCCATGTGGTGAAGTCCCCATCATATTGAATGGTCTGGTTGGTGTAGGATTTTGATCTATAAGGAACACATGAAGAGAGGATTCCTCCATGACTCATATGGTGTTGTGATTAGAGATTGGTCTGAGACCTGTGGTCTCAATAGCCCATGAAGTGGCTTTCAACATATGTGAGGATGGTTATTTTTCTATGATCCATATGATAGAGGGTTACTCTATGATTCATATGGTTATAATAATGGACCTAGGTGGTCACCACTCACTCTGTTGAGTGCGTGACAACTGCGGGTTACACAGGGCTTAGCTCCTGACTTATTCAACTTCATGTTTGGTTACTTAGCTTGATTATGGATCTGTGACATGGAGGGTTACTCCATGAGATTATGCATATAATTATTATATGTCATGTTTTATGAAAGGTTGTTGCAGTTTATGTAGATGATGATATTTTCATGTAACCTTTTCACTAGATAGATTTGTCAACTTGAGTACAGATTAGTTGGTTGTTATGAATACTTCCCTAGTTAAGAGGGAGTGTTGAAATTTTAACTATGATCGGTCTTCATAATATTTAGTATTAGTCTCGTTTTTATTGTAAATCATATTTAAATGCTTGAGACGTGTAAAAGTTGTTTTTATTCAAACCCTCATTTGTATTTTTTAGAGGGAAATATTTGTAAATTTAAATTTTGTATTTTGGCTCATTGACACCCCTCCAAGTCAATTCATCCTTATTGAAGAGACCCTTCACCCTAGACAGATCACTATATATTGATGGAATAATCTCTCATTTAGACACACAAAACTTACTCTCTCAAGCGAGCTACTGGGAAATCCTGTTGAAATTACTAAGACAACTGAGAGGGGGGGGTGAATCAGTTGTTATTGTGCTTAAACAATATTAAGTCTATTAAACCATTTTTAATATTTCATCAAGTGACCATCAATCACACATAAGATATACATAGAGACAGATTTTCATGAGGAAACCCATAAAGGGAGAAAACCTCTTCTTCTTCGAAATGATAGGCAGTCTTTTAAGTTCTGTACATCATCTATGTTTGAGAACCAACTCAAAGTGAGGCTACTACCTCTGTTTTACAAGCTCAAACTTGTTTGAGAGCACCAACTCTTTGGTTTCTCTAACACCCACTAGAAGGAAGCACCAACTATCTGAGTGTTCCAGCACCGACTGGATGGAAGCACCTACTTCCACTTATACAAGCACCAACTTGCATATAGAAAACTCTATGTTTTCCCAAGCACCACCCTGCCACCCTATTTTTCTAGCCACAACTAGATGGAAGCTACAACTCCCAATATTCAAGCACCAACTCGAATATCAGAGGACCACAATCCTCCCTAGCACCACCCTACCTCCTTGATTATGAATAAGTGATTGAAAAACAAACAATATAGGTGTCTCAATTCTTACCCCTTCTTTTCTCTTCTGAAATTCTTCTCTGCTTCAAAAACTGTTCTGCAATTCTGCTCTGCTTCATGCTATTCTTCTATTCTGCTCTTGCTTCTGTCTGTTCAACAACTGTTACTCATCTCTGAGTTTTATCTCAATCTCTGCAACTTTTAATTTTACTGTTCTTACCGTTCATCACATTTTTCCGGTTAGAATAGCCAACCTCACACAGTCGCTTCATGTCTCCTTTTATTCACATAGGCCTCATCAGTTACACCTCGAATCTTCTTGGGCAAAAATGCCTCAGCAACTGAATCGCCAACCGATCAAGAATCATGAATCTGTTTTGATAAATGAATTGTAACTGATTAATTAACTGTGAAGTGCAACAGTAGCCCTCCGATCATATTCAAATTCACCTGCACCGTTGGATTAAATCGGAAGGGTTTTGCGTTTATCTTATATGCCCACTAGCTGTGACCGAGTGCTAAACAGAATTTGAATTTCGTGATCTCACATATTGGCATTACTGTAATAAAGGATCTCGACACTCCAAGTGGTGATCACCGAGACTTCGAGATGGTGCTTAGCACCGCTATCTTCTTCCCCTCACGTGACCACCAGTGGTGACCACAAGTTGTGCCAAAACGTGCTTCATATTTCGCGAACTTATAAACTTCATTGAGCCTGATCAACGATTGAGATATCCAATTATCCGACGGTCCAGATCTCATCGCTATCTTGCATATCGTGATTCTTGTGATGAAGGGTCTTGATGCTCCAAGTTGCAATCGTCGAGACTCTGAGATGGAGCTTAACACTGTTAGCTTCTTCCTCCATCTTCTGTAGATGTAACCACTAGCTGTGACCATAGCCTTATTCGAAAACGAATTTTGCACTTTCACATCTCGGGTATTCTGTTGTGCTCTGATCTATCACCACATGCCCCTCCTGGATCAATGATCCAAATCTTATCGCACTTTCTCCACTTCACGAGCCTTATTCATGCCTGATCAATGATCCACAATCCTTGGTGATCTGATGGTCCAGATCTTTTCGTGATCTCGCATATCACGATTCCTGTGATGAAGAGTCTTGATACTCCAAGTTGTGAATGCCGAGATGGAACTTAGCAATTAGCTCCTTCCCTTAAGCCTTCGACGATGTGACCTTGAAATATGACCACTCACCAATCAAACGACCACTTCGCTCCTTTGACGTTCCAATCAATGAAACGATGATCTTTCGCCATGTGTCCTATGGAACCAATGGTCCAGATAATATCACGATTTCACCACGTGTCCTTCTTGAATCAACGGTCAAGATCTTATCGCGATGTTGCATATCGTGAGTTTGAACCTCTTTCCTTTGGATTTCCCGATCTGTGAAACTCCAAAACAAAACCTTTGTCGTGCTTTGATTGTTTTCCTCCATCTGATCTTACACTGATGATCTTGCCAATATCGCTACGCTACTGATCGTGCTGATCTTCGCCATTAATTAAAAACATGCATATATCTCTATGCTACTGATCGTGCTGATCTTCGCCATCAATGAAAAACACGCATACTCTGCCTCTGTCTAAAAACATGCCAACAAATCCAAACGAAGTTTCTAGGAATCCAAGCGAAGTTTCTAGAAATCCAAGCAAATATTTTTTGAGCATATTTTCATCCTTCTCCTTCTATTCTTCATATTTCATGTGTGGGATCTCCTCTCTCTATCAGTTCACACATGTGATGTATTCTCTCTCTCTCTTAGTTTGCATATTTTCTTCCTACTACTGCTACTATTGTTGTTGTTGTTTCTAGGTCAAGTTTTCTTTGTTGCTACTCATTTGGGGGTCTAGGGTTTGAATTGGAGGAGGAAGCCAGGTGTGATCATAGTCCAGAGTCTATCTATATCTCTTGTTGTATTTCAAATATTTTTCTAGTGAAAGGTTACACTGGGTTTTTATTCCCCTTGACGTTTTTCCCAGGATACATCGTTGTGTCTATATTTGTTATCTTGATCTATTTTTGCATGGTATTTGTATCGTTGCATTTCTGAAGTGTAATTGCTTGATGCTAAGATAAAAGTAATAAAATAAATATAACATCATTATAAGTAGTTACCAATTTTCATAAATAAAGTACTATTATCTATTGTACTTGAAAATTCAACATGTTGCAAATAGGTTGACCACAATTGTAGTAAAAATTGTTTTGATATGTGTTGTATAGATAATCCATGCACAATTTTTTTAAATTTCTCCATATGTTGGGACTTTTCTCGATTCAATTGCATAAATGATTTTTCCCATTTCATAATATTTAGTGCATTCCAAGCCAATTTATTGCATTATGGAAAGAGGAACGATATTATTTGTGGCACCACTATCTACCATACAATTATGCAATATCAACTTAGATGTCTCTAAGGATATGTAAAAAGGAGGGATTTTTCCCCGTGTTCTCATAAAAGGGGAAAACGCTATTGTTGATTACCAATGACTGTTGCCTCTACTCTTGTAGCAGGTTTGTCTCCATTTTCCAATACTTTTAGCATATTTTCCTTTTGGGGGGGGATTTTTAGTACCTCCAAAAATTGAAGAGTAATATGTAATTTTTTCATATCATCAATAATATTATAAGTCATCTTGGAAGAGCTTATTCGTCATCATTTTTCTGAGGATTTTTCCCCATATTTCTGTAATTTACTTTGGAAGGAACATTTTCTAGAGTAGAAGGCTCTCCTTTAAATCATTTTTTTCTTTCCCCTTGGGGACGTGTTATCACCCCATAAATTATGGGAATCAAATGATGACTTGGATATTATGGATATTATATGTATGTAGTTCTTTTATTGGCAATTAATTTTTCATTTTGCAAATAATTTGAAGAAAAAGAAAAAGAAAAGAAAAGAAAAAGAAAAAGAAAAGAAAAAGAGAAGAAAAAGAGAAAAGAAAGAAAAAGAAAAGAGGGCATAAAAGAATTGAAAGAGAAGCCCCATGAAATAACAATAACTTGGCCATACCTTTCAAGCATGACCAAGTACTTTTTAAATTTAATGTTGCTAGGTTAGTGAATAAATCTGACCAGACTGTCTAATCCTGGTCAGATAGCCCCTAGGTTAAATTAGTGAATAAATCTGACCAGACTGTCTAATCCTGGTCAGATAGCCCCTAGGTTAAATTAGTGAATAAATCTGACCAGACTGTCTAATCCTAGTCAGATAGCCCTTAGGTAGAATAATTTCTTAACCCAACAGTTTAATCTGGGTTAATAGTCCTAGGAAGATAGGTTAGCATGTAGGTTAGTTGCTCGATTTTCTTCACCACCCATGAAACCAGATTGATGAAAGGCTACACCATGTCTCCATTGCCTTAGAATAGATTAGATGAAGTCCCCTTGGTGGTGTAGATGTGAAAAATTAGGAAAACCCAAAAAAATGCTTTATATCCTAGGTTTTCCCCCCAAGTACATTTTCTCCGCTCCCAGCCTATGTTTCTTGCACTTATCAATGGTCTAGATCTTGGCGCTGAGATCTACGACTCACAGTGCATTCCAGACCCCCCCGACCATTCTTCTTTTAACCGGGGGGGGGGTCCAAAATTGGTAATAAAATGGGTGCTCATCTGGACGGCCTAGGGAGGAGCGCTTAAATCTACGGTCCATATTGGATTCCGGACCCCCCCGTCCGTTCTTCTTTTAATGGAGGGGGGGGTCCGGAATGGGTATTAAAGAGCGTGCTCAGATCTGCGGCTAGGAAACAAGCGTGCAGATCTAGGGCTCACAATGAATTTCGAACCCCCCCTAGTGTTCTTCTTTTAACCAAAGGGGGGGGGGGTCTGGAATGAATATTCCTTTCGACAGATCCCTTGTTACATGTGGCATTGTCCTATTGGTCCAGAAGTCCTATCCCCCACATGCTATCTGACTGCCCGTTACTCCTGGACGTCATCCTTCACTGAGTCCACTTGTTCCACTTGCTCCTGGGTTCGGGTCACAGCCCATAACTATTGTCAGTCCCTATTGTCAGTACCTAACCCTCTTCACTCATGAACAACCCCTTTTGGCGACTTTTACCTCCAATCACTAGCCTCCACGTCACCCGTCCGTTTACTTTGGCCACCGTCATCTGCCACCTCATCCCAAGTGGCCCGTTGTCCATTTATTACAGGATAACATACCCGTTATCCTGCTGACCTATCTCCCGCGTCCAACCGACCCAGTTTTGAATAAAACTACCATTATGCCCCTTTCATTCGTTATTCATCCATCACTCCATAATCGCCCATCGCTCCAGAAAACTCTTACTCCTCCATTGCTTTCCCGTCACCTTCACCCACAGTCAGTCGACCCCACTAACATATTGTTTATTGCAGGTATTGTTGCTGAGATGGTGCCAAAGCCAAGGCTAGCGGAAGGATAAGAGAACCCTTTTCTTCCTCCTCCTGTTGACCTGGACAAAATCTCGTTGGTGGATAAAGATAGATTGATCACAGATACCATTTGTGACTTCGACTTTTCAGATCTTCAGTCGTGGCTCCGGGAGGTGTTCCTGGACCAGAGTGACGAAATTGGACTCTGGGAGTCCAACTTGCCCCTGTATCTCATTCCCCAGATTCATCATTTCCACGAATTTTCCCTCAAATGCCAAGCCCATTACATCCCCAACTAGAAGGCCATCGTCTCTTCATCTAGAGACGTCCTCTTCTTCGTCACTCCCGAAGACATTGACCAGATGATGAAAATTCCCCGTGCTAAATCTGCGTCCCCTTTCAATTTAGAAATCCTCACTGAATTATACCAGAAAATGACCTTTCCTCAGAGAGCTCAGATATTCGATCTTTCCCTCCCCACTTCCACTCCTCTCCCTTCCACGAATCCCCCTTACCCTTCATCCATGTTCTCCACCAAGGGAAACCAAATCATTTATTCCCTTTGTGCCTTGCTTGGTTACTATTTCGACCAATGGGTAGATGAGCCCATCTTGGGTTTTCTGTCCATTTTCTCAAATGATGAAAATCCCACAACGCAGTTCAATTACAGCACCTTCTTGGCCGACAGTATTCACGAACAGTTCGTGAATTTTGGCACAGAGGGTATGTTCATATATTCTTCCATACTGGCGTACATGCTCGTTTACTTTCAAGCTGACAAATTTAGTTTCTCCATGTAGAAGATGGATGCAAACGGAAGGCCTCAACCTGTCATAGCGTGGACTTCTCTTCTGAAGCATAACTCTGCTGAATACGACTTCAAAGCTTTCATTGATCAGTTTTACCACCCGGTGGTAAGCATGTTGAGTGGCAGGCCTGAGCCACGAATCAACGATGAAGTCCAGAGAATTCTGCATCTCTCGGACAACGCGAAGACAGGAGACTGGTACTTATATCAGAACCACACCGAAATCAGAGTTTTCGGGTGTGAATTGACGCCTTACAAACTACCTCAATATGTGTCGGTGAGGATTTTTGCATTAGAATATATTAGGCAAATAATGAATTCAGATGACATTCATTTTGTTTCCCTGAAGAAGAAGCAACAATTGAGAATCAAGGGGCAGATTGGTTCTTTCATATGCAATAGTCGAGGCGCAGGAGAAGAAGCGGATAGAATGTTGAAGGGGATGAAATTCTTTACAAGTTTCACATGGCACTATGATCCATGCGGGATCATTTCGGAAATGAGAGTGAAAAATAAGAATATCCCGTATGGACATGAGTCCCAAAGGAAACAATACCTCGACAGGAATCGTCTCCACCTGTAACAGAGGTGTCGTCAGAAGATTTCCAGATGCACACCAAGAGGCCAAGGATAGCTACAACGCCTACAATAGTAGAACAAGAGGTCCCACCTACCACAGTAACAACCACAGGGTTCAAGCACGTCATTCCACCACCTTTCGGTTCGAGCTAGTATAAGGCAATCACCACAGCAATACCGAAGAAATCCACAAATTCTCCCTTGGATACTCAGCCGGGCAAGACTGGGCCCAAGTTGGGCATTTTCGAAAAGTATGAATTGATCAAGAAGAAGAACCAGACCCTAACTAGCAGCACTTATGCCCAGTTTCGGAAGCAGTCGTCCACAGCTCAGCATAGGCTTCTTTCATCATTTGACACAGAAAAGGGTAGGATGCACATGGCCTACCTCCAAGCACAGGTACCAAATCCCAAGGTGATCTTAGATTACAAAAGGGCCACGTTCAAATTCCAGGTGAAGGACGTGCATCTCGCAGATCAGATGGATATGCACAAACAAACAGGGGATATGGTGTTTCACACATTGGCCCACGCTTCAACTTCTGCAGCAAAGTTTCAAGTGTCTTTGAACAATTCTCAGACACAACTCAAGCTAGAGAAAATATCATCTTCCGTGAAGGACAACAGAATCAAGACGTTGGAGGAGCTGGCCCTCAAGATCGGTTATGACCTTGTGAATGTCAAGGCTGCAGAAGAGATAATAAAAAAGAAAAATTTTGACATCGCATCCTTAAGAAAACAGCTGAAACTCCCGCCCACAGAGGATTCACAGGCGAAGGAGATAGCAGAAAAGGAAGGTGAGAAGGATGAGATGCTAAAATTACTCATGGAGCAGAACGCTCAGCTAAAAGAGATGGAGGCTGAGACGGAGAGACTCCTAAAGGAGAAAGAGCAGACGAAGCCAATGGAAGGAATTCCATTGAGTGCTATCCCAATTGCCGAATTGAGCACATCAATAGTGACGACAATCCCCTCTGCCACACCAGTGTCACTACCAGAAGGAACAACAGACCTTGCCAAGTCCATGGAGAAAATGAACCTGCAGGAGACTGAAATTAGCAAGCTTAAGAAAGAAGTGGAGAACCTCCAAGAGCTCAAAGCTTCCTTTCAGACAAGCCTATCCAAAGCAAAGCAGATAACAGAGCATCTCTGGAAGCAGTTACAGCAACTCCAAAAGAAAACAATGGCAGGGAAGACTTTGGTTGAGGTCAAAGAGATTGTATGGACAGACATCACCAAGTCCATCAACGAAATCTGGCCAATGATTCAAATCATGTTTGAACAAAATGAGTTGCTCCAGAGGAGCAAATAGGCTGTCGAGAAAATCAGAGTGGAGCTGGGAGACATGCCAGCACAAGCAAATGAGATCATCAGGTTCCTGAATTCCAAGACCAGGGAGGAACTAGAAGAACTAAAGATCGAGGATAGAACATAGACTATAATCGAAGTAAAAAGGGTTTTAACCAAGAGAAGTCTAATGCTTCAGCTTGAGGAAAAGGTTCGAGTCATGGATCAGGGAGTACAAAAGTTCTTCAATAACATTGATGCTCTCCAAAAGAAAGGCCTACTTGGAATGAAGGTCATTAATGAAAAATTGATGACACTCCCTGATTACAAGAAAAGATTGGCTGAAGTATCTAAGGACAGTTCCAAGTTTGCAGGGATACAAGGGAGCATCACAGGTAAAGCATTCATGGATGCCCTGCAGTTGGATATTAATATCCAACACAAGATTAAATATATATTCCTCATTAAGCCTACATTTGTTAAATATACAGACATCGATGAACTGTACCGGAGATTACTTAAAGTCACAGTGCCAAGTCATCTCATATGGGAAGAACTTTGTGATCTATTAGATTAGCAGATGAGCTGTCACAATCCACTCACCTGTCCAGTCAGAAGAGGTTGCGAAGACACCTCACCAACAACCTACCCCAGAAGTTCCGCATGCAGTTGTACTGAGTCATCAAACAGTTTTTGATTAGTTAAAGCAATTAGACTAAAAATAGAATGAGCACATCCTGATCAGTTATGACAGGAACATTTGTAATTTGAATTATAAATACTTCAACTCTCAAAGTATTGAGGGTTGTTGATTCACACACCCTATCGCTATCAAACTGTAATATTTTTGAAGAAGATCGGCCATTAATAAAGAGGGGGCACTTTTACAGGAGTCTTGCGTGTGTTCACTGGTGATGTTAATTTTCTGAGTTGAATGTTTTTCTTTCTATGTAATCATTTTGTTTTCTAGAACTAATCTTGAAGAGTAACGTTATGTTGCAGGATTTATCTTTGATACCCTGTTTCCGATTCTAAAGATTTCAATGTTTATC
>ML796213.1:274921-286827 GCA_009831015.1 Picea engelmannii
GTCCATATTGGTTTCCGGACCCCACCGTCCGTACTTCTTTTAATGGAGGGGGGGTGGGGGGTTCGGAATGGGTATTAAAGAGCGCGCTCAGATCTGCAGCCAGGAAATAAGCGCGCAGATCTAGGGCTCACAATGAATTTCGGACCCCCCCTAGTGTTCTGCTTTTAACCAAAGGGGGGGGGTCCGGAATGAATATTCCTTTCGGCGGGTCCCTTGCTACATGTGCCATTGTCCTATTGGTCAAGAAGTCCTATCCCCCACATGCTATCTGACAGCCCGTTACTCCTGGACATCATCCTTCACTGAGTCCACTTGTTCCACTTGCTCCTGGGGTCGGGTCACATCCCATAACTGCTCTCAGTCCCTGTTGTCAGTACCTAACCCTCTTCACTCATGAACAACCCATTTTGGCGAGTTTTACCTCCAATCACCAGCCTCCACTTCACCCGTCCGTTTACTTTGGCCACCGTCATCTACCACCTCATCCCAAGTGGCCTGTTGTCCATTTATTACAGGATAACATACCCGTTATCCTGCTGACCTGTCTCTTGCGTCCAACCGACCCCAGTTTTGAATAAAACTACCGTTATGCCCCTTTCATTCGTTATTCATCCATCATGCCATAATCGTCCATCGCTCCAGAAAACTCTTACTCCTCCATTGCTTTCCCGTCACCTTCACCCACAGTCAGTTGACCCCACTAGCATATTGTTTATTGCAGGTACTGTTGCTGAGATGGCGCTAAAGCCAAGGCTAGCAGAAGGAGAAGAGAACCCTTTTCTTCCTCCTCCTATTGACCTGGACAAAATCCCATTGGTGGATAAAGATAGATTGATCGCAGATACCATTTGCGACTTCGACTTTTCAGATCTTCAGTCGTGGCTCCGGGAGGTCTTCCTGGACCAGAGCGACGAAATTGGACTCTGGGAGTCCAACTTGCCCCTGTATCTCATTTCCCAGATTCATCATTTCCCCGAATTTGCCCTCAAATGCCAAGCCCATTACATCCCCGACCAGAAGGCCATAGTCTCTTCATCTGGAGACGTCCTCTTCTTCGTCACTCTCGAAGACATTGACCAGATGATGCAAATTCCCCGTGCTGAATCTGCATCCCCTTTCAATTTAGAAATCCTCACTGAATTATACTAGAAAATGACCTTTCCTCAGAGAGCTCAGATATTTGAGCTTTCCCTCCCCACTTCTGCTCCTCTCCCTTCCATGAATCCCCCTTACCCTTCATCCATGTTCTCCACCAAGGGAAACCAAATCATTTCTTCCCTTTGTGCCTTGCTTGGTTACTATTCCGACCAATGGGTAGATGAGCCCTTCTTGGGTTTTCTATCCATTTTCTCAAATGATGAAAAGCCCACAACGCAGTTCAATTACAGCACCTTTTTGGCCGACAGTATTCACGAACAGTTCGTGAATTTTGGCACAGAGGGTATGTTCAGATATTCTTCCATACTAGTGTACATGTTCGTTTACTTTCAAGCCGACAAATTCAGTTTCTCCATGCAGAAGATGGATGCAGACGGAAGGCCTCAACCTGTCACAGCGTGGACTTCTCTTCTGAAGCGTAACTCTGCTGAATACGACTTCAAATCTTTCATTGATCAGTTTTACCACCCGGTGGTAAGCATGTTGAGTGGCAGGCCTGAGCCACGAATCAACGATGAAGTCCAGAGAATTCTGCATCTCTCGGAAAATGTGACGATAGGAGACTGGTACTTATATTAGAACCACACCAAAATCAGAGTTTTCGGGTGAGAATTGGCGCCTTACAAACTACCTCAATATGTGTCGGTGAGGATTTTTGCATTAGAATATATTAGGCAAATAATGAATTTATATGACATTCATTTTGTTTCCCTGAAGAAGAAGCAACAATTGAGAATCAAGGGGCAGATTGGTTCTTTCATCTGCAATAGTCGAGGCGCGGGAGAAGAAGCAGATAGAATGTTGAAGGGGATGAAATTCTTTACAAGTTTCACATGGCACTATGATCCATGCGGGATCATTTCGGAAATGAGAGTGAAAAATAAGAATATCCCATATGGACATGAGTCTAAGCCCGAGATAGAAAAGTTTGCAAATCAGACAGTATGGGTGCCTGACACCTTAGTCGAACTGGAGCAGCAAGGTGGAGTGGAACAACAGGCTCCCTCGGCGACTGGGCCACCCACTACCACACCTCAGGTCCCAAAGGAAAAAAGGCCTCGACAGGAATCGTCTCCACCTGTAACAGAGGTGTCATCAGAAAAGTTCCAAATGCACACCAAGAGGCCGAGGATAGCTACAATGCCTACAATAGTAGAACAAGAAGTCCCACCTACCACAGTAACCACCTCAGGGGTCAAGCACGTCATTCCACCACCTTTCAGTTTGAGCCAGTATAAGGCAATCACCATAACAATACCGAAGAAATCCACAGATTCTCCCTTGGATACTCATCACGGCAAGACTGGGCCCAAGTTGGGAATTTTCGAAAAGTATGAATTGATCAAGAAGAAGAACCAGACCCTAACTAGCAGCACTTATGCCCAGTTTCGGACGCAGTCGTCCACAGCTCAACATAGGATTCTTTCAGCATTTGACACAGAAAAGGGTAGGATGCACATGGCCTACCTCCAAGCACAGGTACCGGATCCCAAGGTGATCAGATTACAAAAGGGCCACGTTCGAATTCCAGGCGAAGGACGTGCATCCAGCGGATCAGATGGATCTGCACAAATAAACAGAGGAGATGGTGTTTCACACATTGGCCCACATTTCAGCTTCTACAACAAAGTTTCAAGCGTCTTTGAACAATGCTCAGACACAACTCAAGCTGGATAAAATATCATCTTTCGCGAAGGACAACAGAATCAAGATGTTGGAGGCGCTGGTCCTCAAGATCGGTTATGACCCTGCGAATGTCAAGGCTGCAGAAGAGATGATAAAAAATAAAAATGCTGACATCACATCCTTAAGAAAACAGTTGAAACTCCCGCCCATAGAGGATTCATAGGTGAAGGAGATAGCAGAAAAGGAAGGTGAGAAGGATGAGATGCTAAAATTACTCATGGAGCAGAACGTTCAGCTAAAAGAGATGGAGGCTGAGATGGAGAGACTCCTAAAGGAGAAAGAACAGATGAATCCAAAGGAAGGAATTCCATTGAGTGCTATCCCAATTTCCGAATTGAGCACAGCAACAGTGACAGCAATCACCTCTGCCACACCAGTGTCACTACCAAAAGGAACAACAGACCTTGCCAAGTCCATGGAGAAAATGAACCTGCAGGAGACTGAAATCAGCATGCTTAAGAAAGAAGTGGAGAACCTCCAAGAGCTCAAAGCTTCCTTTCAGACAAGCCTATCCAAAGAAAAGTAGATAACAGAGCATCTCAGGAAGGAGTTACAGCAGCTCCAAAAGAAAACAATGGAAGGGAAGACTTTGGCTGAGGTCAAAGAGATTGTATGGACAGACATCACCAAGTCCATCAACGAAATATGGCCTATGATTCAAATCATGTTTGAACAAAATGAGTTGCTCCATAGGAGCAAACAGGTTGTTGAGAAAATCAGAGTGGAGCTGGGAGACATGCCAGCACAAGCAAATGAGATCATCAGGTTCCTGAATTCCAAGACCAGGGAGGAACTAGAAGAACTAAAGATCGAGGATAGAACATAGACTATAATCAAAGTAAAAAGGGTTTTAACCAAGAGAAGTCTAATGCTTCAGCTTGAGGAAAAGGTTCAAGTCATGGATCAGGGAGTACAAAAGTTATTCAATAAGATTGATGCTCTCCAAAAGAAAGGCCTACCTTCCCTGAAGGTCATTAATGACAAATTGATGACACTCCCTGATTACAAGAAAAGATTGACTGAAGTATCTAAGGACAGTTCCAAGTTTGTAGGGATACAAGGGAGCATCACAGGTAAAGAATTCATGGATGCCCCGCAGTTGGATATTAATATCCAACACGAGATTAAATATATATTCCTCATTAAGCCTACATTTGCTAAATATACAGACATGGATGAAGTGTACTGGAGATTACTTAAAGTCACAGTGCCAAGTCATCTCAGATGGGAGGAACTTTGTGATCTATTAGATTAGCAAATGAGTTGTCACAATACACTCACCTGTCCAGTCAGAAGAGGTTGCGAAGACACCTTGCCAACGGCCTACCCCAGAAGTTCCGCATGCAGTTGTACTAAGTCATCAAACAGTTTTTGATTAGTTAAAGCAGTTAGACTAAAAATAGAATGAGCACGTCCTGATCAATTATGACAGGAACGTTTGTAATTTGAATTATAAATACGTCAACTCTCGAAGTATTGAGGGTTGTTGATTCGCACACCCTATCGCTATCAAACTATAATATTTATGAAGAATATCAGCCATTAATAAAGAGGGGGCACTTTTACAGGATTCTTGCGTGTGTTCACTGGTGATATTAATTTTCTGAGTTGAATTTTTTTTTCTATGTAATCATTTTTTTTTCTAGAACTAATCTTGAAGAGTAACGTTATGTTGCAGGATTTATCTTTGATACCCTGTTTCCGATTCTAAAGATTTCAATGTTTATCTTCTGATATCTTCGATTAAGAAATTCTTAACTGCTTGTTAGTCGAAGTTATTTCTCTTATCTTTTCTTCTGTCCATCATTTAAATTACTAAAAGATCTAGTTGAGTACATTATCTCGCCCTGTGAAAGTCTTCTTTGGCGTTTATGGTTTTATCTCATAGTTGTTTAAATACAGACCCCATAGCCCAATGGATGTGTAGACCGTCTCAACCAATTTCAAAAACTCTTCGACAACAAAAACCAACAGTTTCTTTACCTAGCCTAACATCTGAAATTAAAAACAAAGCTAAATCATATAGAGATATCCCTCTCTAAAGCTGGAAGGGCTAGATCCCAGCTTTAAAAGCGGTTGGATAAGGTTACCTTTGTAGATTTCTTCTTTTACAACCTCTAGGGAATTTCCAGAGCGCTAACATAATTAGCGACTCCGCTGGGGAACGAACTAAAACTGACAATCTCACATTTTCTTTCCCCTAAAAGTGCATTTGATTCCGAGAAGAAAGTAATGTTTAGAGGTTGATTAACTCTGTATGTATTATTTTTCAGACTCATAAAATTTAAAATATATATATATATATATATATAAACCAAAAAGAGTTCTGGCTCCCAAGAAAGTTCACACTAGATCTCATCCAGACCCAGAACCCTCTACAATAATAGATAATCCAGAACAGTTGCTCAGGCGAAAGACCTTATCTACCAGTTCGGTGAGTTGTATTCCCCTTCCTAAGTCTCCTTCTTTTTCCGGAGAACCAGATATCTTTCAAAACCTTGAGCTTGATACATTTCCACCTCTAAGCCTGGTTAGGACACGGTCTGAGACTTTTCTGTCTAAACTCGTCTTGGACCCAATGGTGTTGCAACCCCGAACCCCCGAAGTCTTGTCTCCCACGACTAAACCACAAATCACTACCTCGGTGTCACTCAGTCCCTCCTCTTCATCGTCTTCAGTCACTACCTCTCCGATCATCCAGGCTGTCGCCCACCTCCTCCACCCATCATGGCAGCTCGATATGCTCCTTTGGTTTTGGCTGCGCCGCTACATTCCATGCCCCAAGATTACCAAACACGACTTTCACAGTTCGAAGCAACCAGACCTCTAAACACCCAACAACATGTGGACAAAATGAATGATTACTTCGGTTTGCAAGAAGTCGACGAAGTTGACGTTCAAATGAGACTATTTTCCCAGAGTCTGACAGGAAACGTCAAGAAATGGTTCAAAGCTTTACCTGCTGCCTCAGTTCCTGACCTTGTTGCATTCCAAAGAAGTTTTCTTGACAGATGGGAGGTAAAGAAAAACCCTCTCCAAATACTGTCAGAATATGAGAATATAAAAAGAAATCAAGGAGAGACGGTACAAGATTATTGCACCCGTTTTAACAACTTGTATAATGCAATCCCAACTGAAATCAAACCTCCCCAGGGTTTGGCATTGATTAAATTCCCTGATGGATTCGATGCTGACATGTCATATCAATTAAGAGAGAGAAATGTCGCTACCCTTGAAGACATGCAGAAAAGTGATATTAGTGTGGAGGCTAATCTGTTGGCGAAAAGGGCCCGTCAGAGGTCAGAAAGGAGAGTCACGATCAAAGAAGAACCTTCCGCATTAACCCCCGATTCCAAATTGGATTCTGTGGTCTGAACATTGGAATTATTGATAGAAATAACGAGTATTTCAGACAGAAATCCTCTGAGAGACAACACACCTGCTCCTCATATTCGAAACCCCAATTTTAGAAGAAACCCTCCTCAAATAAGATAAAGAGATCCAAGGGATCAAAGAGATCAAAGGGATCAGAGAGGTCCCGATTAGCCGATCAGGCCTCCTCTACAAGAAAACTACGCTGATGAAGGGGGTGAAATGATTGAAGAGTTAGAAGACACACACCTCAACCTCATGGGAATTCACGACAATGAGGCCATTTTCCTTACTCAAGAAGAGCAGGAACTCTTTCTGCTAAATCAAACAAAGGTAAGTGAAGAAGCCGAAGATGATGAACAACAGGCCTTTGAGAATGTTATTCTGGAGGTACACCGGTAGTACAACCTACGTAGCAAGAAGACAGAAGGAAGTTCGAAGACAGAAGGGACTCCTTCCAAGAAGGTCACTGAAACTAAGAAGGTATTTGAAACCAAGGAGACCCATGAGCCACCTGCAGGGAAGACTTCAGAGAAAAATGTTGCTAAGAAAACTGTTGCTGAGAAAGTCCCTGAGAAGAGTAAAGTAGACGCTCCCGTGAAGAAAAACATCACCATTTTAAAAAGACCGTCACAGACTAAGGTGTCACTTGTTAGCCCACCGAGAACTTCCGAGCCAAAGAATATGATGGACAAGATGGAAATGATAAACCAAGGGAAAACTCTCACACCCTTTAGCCTGGAGGGTGAATTGGCCAAAATAAAAATTCCCATCCCACTTACAGAGTTGATGACCAGAGACGGGTATCGTTCACAGGTAATAAAAGCACTGGCCATTGAACCTGACATAGGCACCAAGGCCCTGACTATTGGATCAGTGACTCACTCAGACACTGTGAACCTTACTGACGATCATCCCGAACTTCTTTTCGGACGTGAAGTAGACGGTCGAGACGATACCGGTGATGTAGCTCCCTTTTACATCAGTTTAAACATACACGAATTGATATTACATAACGCTATGCTGGACTCAAGTGCCTCACATAATTTGATGCCTAAAGCAGTAATGGAAAAACTGGGATTGGAGGTCACTAGGCCTTATAAGGATCTACACTCATTTGACTCCAGCAAAGTCAAATGTATTGGTTTGATTAAAGATTTATGCATCACCCTAGTTCAGATCCCTTCGAAAAGCATGGTAATGGACGTGGTGGTTGTAGACATCCCACCAAAGTATGGTATGTTGCTATCCCAGTCTTGGGGAGCTAAGTTGAAAGGAACCCTGCAGCTGGATATGTCTTACGCCACTATCCCAGTGTTTGGACAACAGAGGAGGTTATACAGAGAAACACTGATGAAGTATATGGTCAGTAGCCAAGAGAAACCTCACAATTATACCCTTTACTCTACTCATTCTGATTTAGATTCGTTCATATTGTACAATGATGATGATACTGGGGAGTCAGATATTCAGCTGATAGAAGATGTATCTGGCCAAGATGGAGGTCTAGAAAGCGGTGAGGCAGCACAGATGAAAAATGTAATCACTGAAGATTTCCCCGCTGATTTCTGGAGTATGGATTTTGATGGAGTTGTGAGTAAAGAAGGAGAAAGAGCTGGAGTCCGGCTGCATAATCACAGAAACAGGTACTTAGAAAATCATTCTTACAAGTTAAATTTCCAGTGCACTAATAATGTTGTCGAGTATGAAGCTTTAATGCTCGGTCTGAAACTGTTGAAAAAAGTTGGTGCTAAGCAGATAATGGTGAGGGGTGATTCTGAATTAATAATCAAGCAAATCAAAGGTGAGTACTCTGCCAAACATCCACGCCTTAGAGCCTACAGAAATGTTGTTCTTGATGCCTTGAGGTGTTTTACCGAAGTTGACTTGCAGGTAATGCCGAGAGGGCAGAATATCCTGGCTGATGGATTAGCTACGTCAGCAGCCACCTGTAAGATCCCCTTCTGCGCGACTCACCCATATACTGTTGAAGTGAAATGCAGACCTACGGTCCCAGACAATATCAGGTGCTGGAAAGTGTTTGGAAACGATGATTAGATTGATGACTTTCTACAATGTAAAAGCGATTTTGAATGTACTAATATAGATTTAGATAATGAAGACAAAAATGTAAATAGTTTGGATTTTGAAGGTGATAGTGTAAATATCGTAGAATCAGAAGAATTAGGGGATGATGAATCAGATGTTGATGTTTTACAATTGAAAAGAAATGTTTTACCTAGAGGGCTTGTTCCTTTAGAAGATCTGTTTGACAGTGATGATGTATCTAAGAAACCAAAAATAGAATCCCATGGACAAGAGGTAGAGGACTGCAATATAGTTACTGAAGGGAAACCTAGGATGGTCAAACTGTCCAAATCCTTACCCCTAGAACAAAAGCTCAAATACATTGAATTGTTCAAACAATATGTTGATGTTTTTACCTGGGGCTATGAAGATTTGAAAGCCTATGATACCAGCATCATACAACACAGGATTCCCATAAAGGAAGACCAAAAACCATTTAGGCATAAACTTAGGAGTATAAACCCCAAGTTTCTCCCTTTGATAGAAAAATAAATCAAGAAAATGTACGATGCCAAGATCATAGTCCCGCTACGTTTCTCTAAGTGGGTCTCTAATTTAGTCCCTACACGGAAGAAATCCGGGGAAATCAGGCTCTGTATTGATTTCTGAAATCTGAACAAAGTGTCCCTGAAAGATAATTACCCATTACCGAAAATGGACCACCTCCTGCAAAGGGTGGTCGGGTCCAGTAGGATATCTCTGTTAGATGGTTTCTCAGGTTACAACCAGGTCCTAGTTCACCCAGACGATCAGGATAAAACCGCTTTTACCACACCATGGGGCACTTTCATGTACGTCAAGATGCCTTTCGGTCTGATGAATGTGGGAGCCACGTTTCAGAGGGAAATGGATATTGCCTTCGTGGAAGAAGCAGGTAAGTTTATTGTCATTTATTTAGATGATGTGACTCTATTTTCCAAAATTGATGATGAACACCTGCGGCACCTTAGACGAGTTTTTGAGAAATGTAGGAGGTTTGGGATTTCTTTAAATCCCAAGAAGTGTCTTATTTGGTTAGAAGAGGGCAAACTGTTGGGACATATCATCTCTAAAGATGGAATCAGAATTGACCCCAGCAGAATAGAGGCCATACTAAAGGTAGAACACCCAAGAAACCTCAAGGAACTTCAGTCTTTTATAGGGAAAATTAACTTTCTTCGAAGATTCATTCCTAATCTGGTCGAGCTCCTCCGAAACATTACAAACATGTTAAAAAAGGAAGTAAAAATAAAATGGGACTCTGAGTCTAGGAAATCCTTCGAACAAGTAAAACGAGCACTCACAGAAGCCCCAGTTCTGATCAGTCCCGATTTCACTAAAGATTTCTATCTTTTTTCTTCCACCTCCAAACATACTATAGCAGCGGTATTACTGCAGAAGAACAATGAAGGGTATGAACAGCCTATAGCTTTTTTCAGCAAATCATTAAGAGATGCTTCCCTGAACTACAATATCATGGAGACGCAAGCTTTTGCTTTGGTAAAAACCATAAAGGAATTCAGGGTCTACATTCTCCATTCACACACCATATCTTATGTTCCAAACGCGGTAGTAAAAGATATCTTGACACAAGACAACCCTGATGGGAGAAGGGGAAAATGGATTGCAGTTATTCTAGAATATGACATAGAGATTAAGCCCACAAAACTTATCAAAGGCCAAGGCCTTGCTAAACTGATGGCTGAATCTAACTTCCAGGCTCTTGACATTAATTTTCTAGATGTGGCAGATGAATAGGGTGAGATGGCGACTCCAAACATTAGAGAGGTATTTATCAACTCTCCATGGTATGCATACCTTATATTCGTTTTACAAAATTTACAAGCTCCCCCTGGTTTAACTAAGACTAAAGCTAGATTTTTAAAGTAGAAGGCATTGAAATTCTGTATTCTAGAAGGAAATTTGTATTGGAAAGACCCTGCAGGTATTCTTTTAAATTGTTTACTGAAAGATGAGGCTGATAAAGTGTTGTAGGAGTTTCATGCAAGAGAATGTGGTGGCCATTTGAACTGGAAGGTTACATCCAACAAAATACTCAGAGCTGGATTTTACTGGCCCACCCTGTTTGCAGATGTACATCAGAAAGTGACAGCGTGTCACTAGTGTCAATTATTTGAGGGTAAAAGGAAACTCCTTCCTCTACCTCTTAAACCAATTTCAGTTGAGGCTCCTTTCCAGCAATGGGGACTCGATTTCATTGGAGAAATACACCCCCTGTCTCCGGGCCAACATAGATGGATTCTTACTGCCACTGATTATTTTACCAAATGGATCGAGGTTGTACCAAGCAGGCAAGCAACTGACTCTGTTATTATCAAATTTCTTGAAAATAATATTTTGTCTCGTTTTGATTGTCCTAGAAAGATCATTACTAACAATGCAGCTACCTTTCAGTCAAAGAAACTCATAGACTTCTGCAACCGTTACCACATTGGCTTGGGGCATTCCACAACCTACTACCCTCAGGTGAATGGGTTGGCAGAGTCCTCAAACAAAACTTTGGTAAATATCATCAAGAAAACACTGCAGGAAAACAAAAAGTCATGGCATGATAAGTTGGTATTTGCTTTATGGGCAGATAGACTCGCCACCAAAAGGTCGATTGGTATGTCACCATACCAGTTGGTCTATGGTACTGAGGCTGTTTTCCCAACTTCTTTGGGAGTCCCTGTCATGAAATTACTTCAGGAGGTACAAGCTAGGCCAAATGACTCCCAGAGAAGAATAAATCAGATGATTCATTTGAAGCAGACTAGAGAAGATGTCTTCAATAAAACACAGGTCATCCAAGAGAACATCAAGAAGATCTTTGAAAAACGAACAAAGGAGGATGATTTTGAGCTGGGAGATCTGGTGTTGAGATAGGATGCCAGGAACGAGGAAAAGGGAAAGCATGGGAAATTTGACAATCTGTGGACAGGGCCATACATGATCCAAGATTTGAGAAGAAACAATGCCTTTTTGCTAAACAATGTTGATGGGTCAGATCTGCCAGGAGCACCTGTGAATGGCAGGATGCTGAAGCATTATGTCCCACCTCAGTAAAAGATTTGAAGAACTCACTCTCCATTGTACATACCAGTTTTAATTTTCAGTTTTTACTTGCATTTTCTGAGTGAAGAACGTTAGTCAGTTGGTTGAAGCCCGAAGAGAAAACCCTAAGCTGTTGATCACTGTTTTTCAAAATTTTCCTAAAAATAAGACTAGCGAAGGCTACTAGGCAGATATGTTCAGAATGACAGGAAACTGGATTCTTGGCACTTAACAGGGCAAGTACCATCCCCAGGTGGAGCCGCTGTTATCACCCCATAAATTATGGGAATCAACTGATGACTTGGATATTATGGATATTATATGTATTTAGTGCTTTTATTGGCAATTAATTTTTCATTTTGCAAATAATTTGAAGAAAAAGAAAAAGAAAAGAAAAGAAAAAGAAAAAGAAAAGAAAAAGAGAAAAGAAAGAAAAAGAAAAGAGGGCATAAAAGAATTGAAAGAGAAGGCCCATGCAATAACAGTAACTTGGCCATACCTTTCAAGCATGGCCAAGTTGTTTTTAAATTTAATGTTGCTAGGTTTGTGAATAAATCTGACCAGACTGT
>ML796213.1:308388-322175 GCA_009831015.1 Picea engelmannii
CATTCCTAAAATGAAATTTGAAGCACTGAGATCCTTCATGTCAAATTTAGAGGAAAAATGAGTTTTCACATCCTGTATAATCTCCTTGTTGTTTCCTATCAGTAACATGTCATCCACATACAAGACCAAATAAATCAAATGATCACCAATTAATTTAAAATACACACAGTGAAACTCTTTTAATCTTGTGAAGCCAAGTACCAACATATAAGTATCAAATTTTTGATACCACATCCTTGATGATTGTTTTAAACCATATAGGGACTTTTTCAGCTTGCATACCATGTTCTTTTTTCCCTTCACAACAAATTCTTCTAGCTGCTTCATATATATTTCTTCTTCGATATTTCCATGTAGGAATAGTTTCTTCACATCAATCTATTCTACTTCAAAATAAAATGAAACAACAACAGATAAAAAAAATATTATAGAGGTCAACTTGGCATCAGGAGAAAAAATCTCACCAAAATCAATTCCCTCAACCTGGGAATAACCATTTTCTACTAACCGAGCTTTGTATTTCTCCACTTTTCCTTCTGCATTCAACTTCTTTTTAAATACCCATTTGTTTCCAATGGGATTTATTCCATTAGTAAAATCCACTATATCCCAAGCCTCATTCTTATCCAAGGTTTCCATTCCTTCATCCATGGCCTTTTTCCAGAGTTTTTCATCCTCTGAATCCACTGCCTCCCTGACAGTTCTAGGATCATTATCAGTAATAGACAAATCAAAATTTGAACAGAAATGAGATGGAGTATACCTTTATGGTATCCTTCTTTCTCGAACCGATCTCCTCAATACTAGAGTATGAGGATCATCTTCTTCTGATTCATGTTCTTATGTAGAGTTTGATTCATCATCCTTTAAATCAAACTTTATTTTCTCTGGTTCTTCCTTACTTTGTAGAACTTCCTGTTTAACAACATCCTTCATTTCTCTAAATACCACAGCTCAGCTATACACTACCTTCTTAGTTTCTGGGTTCCAAAGCTTATAACCTTTGAGACCATATTTATATCCAATAAAGATACACTTTTAAGCCTTCTTATCTAGCTTACTCATGTTTTCCTTTGGAATATGAACATACACATCACAACAACATACCTTAATATGTGTGAGAGAAGGTTTCTTACTAGTCCATACCTCTTGTGGATTCTTGTCATATAGCATTGACAAGGGTGATCTGTTGACCAGATAACATGCAGTACCCACTGCCTCTGCACAAAATTCTTGCCCTAACCCGACACCACTGAGGATGCACCTTTGTTTTTACATCTATGTCTTGTTCATCCTTTCTGCAACTCCATTTTACTGAGGTGTATATGGATTAGTCTTCTACCTTTCTATACTGCACTTCTTACAAAATTCTTCAAATTCATTCCCGCAGAACTCTCCGCCATTATTTGTCCTCAACACCTTAATTATTTTTTTTGTTTGATTCTCAATAAGAGACTTAAACTCTTCAAACCTGTCAAAGACTTAATATTTCTTCCCGAGGAAATATATCCAAGTATTCCTCGATAATTCATCTATAAATGAGACATAGTACATATATTTTCCCAATGATGGGATCGATACAGGTCCAAAAACATCAGTGTGAATTAGCTGTAAAATTCCTTATTCCCTCGTTGCACCATAAGGGAATCTTACCTGATTCTGCTTCCCATATACGCAAAGTTCATAGAAATAAAAAACCAGAGAGCAGTTAGAAATACCTTCAACCATACCTTTATTGTGTAGTAGTCGAAGACCCTTCTCTTCGATATGCCCCATTCTTTGATGCCACAACATAACCTTTTCTCTAGAGACTGTAGGAGTTATTTCTTCTTCAAATCCAATATCAGGAACAATGGAACTATTACACCCATCACTAATAGTGCTTCCTTGTAGCTTATACGAAGTTCCAAACCGAACTCCTCTCAACAACACCATTTCTCCTTGAACCATCCTACAGGTTTCCTTTTCAAATATTTTTTTTACCCTTGCATCGTCCATTTTTCTTACAAAAATCAAATTTTTGGCCAAACCTGGGATGTGAAGAACACCAGGAAGTGTTCTAATCCTTCCATCTATGAGCCTCAACTTTAATTTTCCTCATCCTATGATTATGGTTGTCAAATCATCACCTAAGAAAACATTACCTCCATCATACCTTTCATATTCATAGAACCACTCCCTGTGGGGAGTCATATGAAAGGATGCACCTAAGTCAACCAACCATACCTCATGATATACATGTGTGCTTGAAGAATACAAGTACACATCCCCTCTTTCTTCCTTGGAGGTATTTTCTTCTGTATAAGGAGATTCTTTAGATCCCTTCTTTTTCTCAACTTTGGATCTACACTGCTTCTTGTAGTGCCCTTCTTTTCCACATCTCCAACATACCTTTAAAACAATTTCGAGATATTTAGTTCTATGATCCAGGTGGATATCGGTGGCCACCCACCTTTTCCGACTGGCTCAAAACTATTTTCTGGCAATTTTGGCAATTTACTATTTTTAGCAGGTTTTAACTTCCGGGGCCATTTTGAGGGCCTATATGAAGGTTTTTCGAGATAGAGGTTCTCAATGATATCCAAATGAATAATTGAGCCCCCAAAATGAATCTCCTCAATGATACCTTTCCAACAAGCTATCACACGCCTAAAATGGAGATCGGATGCAAAAGTTACGACCCCGGGAAGTTGATGTACTCACTTACCCAAACGGGGGCCCACATGACTTTTGGTGCTTCATCTCCTAGGGTTAGGTTTTTGGATTTCTAGGACTTTTGGAATTCTCGTTTATTGTAAAAGGGCCTTCAGAGCCTCATTGTAACCATCTTCTTGCGAATGCGAGTAGCCGTCACATCTCTTCTCATAGATAAGCTACCACCATTCTAGCGAGTCTTTCACTCTGTATTTTACAGTCTCTGTACATTTATTTCATTAATAGAAATTGTGTATTACTATATATCTATGTTTATGGTTGCATCTCTGATACATTTCTGTTATATTATTGAATATCTGCAATATCTCTGTGCATTTATTTATTATATCTCCGCTCTCATTTCGTGCCGAAAATAATCCGGATCAGTGGTATCAGAGCAGGCCGCTCTTGATCATTTTTCAGTGCATGTCCCCAACGAGGTCTGAGTATAGCAAGTTGGGTATCGAGATTTTCTCTCTCGAGGAAAATCGCTCTCTCACACCCAAGAAACCGTCAATGGCTGAAGAAAAGAAAAACGATGGAGCAGACGATCCTATCAGTCTGTTGCTTGAGCAAGCTCTCACGCGACAGAGGGACGAAATGATGGAGAATTTTTCCCACATCCTTCAATGCCTGCCGATATCAACAGGCGCATCTTCATCAAGCGACCACTTTGGAGGCACCTCGCCTTTCAAGGTACAGGTTAATTTTGATATTCCTGTATTTGAAGGTCAAATAGATGCAGATGCTCTAGATAAATGGTTAAATCTGCTAGAAGGTTATTTCTTTGTTCATAATTTTTCAAACAAGGAAAATATCACCTTCGCACTCCTTAAGGCTCTCCCCCATGTCAAACATTGGTGGGAAACTTACTAGGAGCAGATTTCCACAGAGGATTCTGGAATATATGGGGCCAAGCCCACTTGGGAATTTTTTGTGGATGCGGTAAAAGAACAGTATTACCCTGTTGGCAACTATGAGGACTAGTACATGAGATGGACCACACTACGGCAAGAGAGGGGCCAAGAAGTTTTGGAGTTAACCAATACCTTCCATACCTTGCGCACCAAGCTGGGTATCAAAGACTCCAAGCGACATTTGGTTCTGAAATACCGTGGGGCTCTACACATATACATCCAAACTAAAATGGATTTTCTGGACATCTCATCACTCGGTACTGCTTATCGATATGCTGTTAAAATTGAGCAGAAATTTAAGCACCAGAACAAACGGGAATTCAGGTCTACAAATCCGCAACAACCAAAGTATGACAAAGACGGCCCGAACAAACAGTCTCCCGAAAACCAGTCTAAGACACAGGAAAAGAAGGGTCACGAGAAGCCAAAGAAGGACACCAAAAAATGGTGTGAGTTCCACAAAATCCCTTGGCACAACACCGATGAATGTCGCTCAAAACAGTCATTGGTGGCCGAGATCAAATACAAGGAGCCAAACCTTGATTCGGAATCTGATTCTGAAAATAATGGTAAAAGACAGATCATCGACGCAGACCCCACTGCTATTGTCATGACCGCAACAATTCAACCAGAAGAACCAACAGATCTTGAAGAATGGGAGCACCTTTTTCATTCACAGATGTGGGTGAAGGGGACCCCGCTGCATTTTATTGTTGATAGCGGAAGCCAGAAGAACCTCATCTCAGCAGAGGTCGTCAAACGGTTGGGATTGTCGACAACACCACACCCGCAGCCATACAACATCGGATGGCTTCACCAAGGACGAGATCTTCGTGTCAACCAGCAATGTCGATTGTCATATGGCATACAGCCCTTCAAGGACGAGGTATTATGTGATGTTGCCCCACTGGATGTCTGTGATGTTCTCTTGGGCCAACCATATATGTAGAAGCACCATGTTGTTTATGAATCTCAACCCCGTAGTGTCATTGTTACTTTGGGGGGTCATATCTACAAAATACCAGAGGTAGTTCCAACTATTGCTCCACCTAAAAAGTGTCGCAAGGTAGTATCTCATACTGCAAAATTCAGCTTCTTCACAATCTGTTCGAAAGGGGAACAGAAGGACATTGCAACCACTACAGCTTCGCCTCCTGCACCTTCTATCCAACAGAAGCAGGTCGACAAGGTTGCAGCAAAGAACAAAAATTCCTTCTGCACACCTTCCTCTCATGTAGCTCAACTTGTTGAACAGCCTCAACCTCAACAGGTTCATGATAGACTCCCACAAACCAAGCAGCGCAACGTCTCCAACAATATAAGAAACTCACCCAGATGCAGATCCAACAAACGCTTTGCCCTCTCCCCTGGGAACTCAACACAATGGAGACCATTGCTTCCTAAGGAGGGGGGATTGATCTAGGTGGATATCGGTGGCCACCCACCTTTTCCAACTGGCTCAAAACTGTTTTCTGGCAATTTTGGCAATTTACTATTTTTAGCAGGTTTTAACTTTCGGGGCCATTTTGAGGGCCTAAATGAAGGTTTTTCAAGATCGAGGTTCTCAATGATATCCAAAGGCATAATTGAGCCCCCAAAATGAATATCCTCGATGATACCTTTCCAACGAGCTATCACACGCCTAAAACAGAGATCGGATGCAAAAGTTACAACCCCGGGAAGTTGATGTACTCACTTACCCAAACGGGGCCCACATGACTTTTGGCGCTTCATCTCCTAGGGTTAGGTTTTTGGATGTCTAGGACTTTTTGAATTCCCGTTTATTGTAAAAGGGCCTTCAGAGCCTCATTGTAACCATATTCTTGCGAATGCGAGTAGCCGTCACATCTCTTCTCAGAGATAAGCTACCACCATTCTAGCGAGTCTTTCACTCTGTATTTTACAGTCTCTGTACATTTATTTCATTAATAGAAATCATGTATTACTGTATATCTATGTTTATGGTTGCATCTCTGATACATTTCTCTTATATTATTAAATATCTGCAATATCTCTGTGCATTTCTTTATTATATCTCCACTCTCATTTCGTGCCGAAAATAATCTGGATCAATCTACCCTTAGACTTAGATCTACCACTTGAGAACTTAGATCTATTTCTTTCCTGGGAGTGTCCTCTTGAAAATAATGTGTCTGTGCTCTTCCCTTCCATATTCTTCCGTCTCATATCCTCCAACAATAAGGATGAGACCACTTCATCAAACTTAAAGGAATTTTTATTACTACCTATGGCCACAACCAGACTATCCCACGAGTCTGGTAAAGAACACAGTAAACTGATACACTTATATTCATCTAAAATTTTAATCTCAATAGATACTAACTGACTTACCACAGTATTGAAAGCGTTCAAATGCTCTGCCACCGAGTCTCCATCTATCATCCTCAGATTATACAACTTTTTTCTCAGGAATAGTTTATTTACTAGGGACTTAGATTGATACAACTTCCCCAACTTATCCCATAAATCCTTGGTTGTAGCTTGCTCTGAAACATTCATTAATACTGAATCTGAGAGACATAGTCGGATTGTTCTCTTCCCCTTCCGATCGAACTTTTTCCAATCATCTGTTGAAGTTCCTATAGGTGAAATACCTGGATCTACCATGATCCACTGATCTCTTTCCACCAACATATCTTCCATCTTGAGCTTCCACAGCTCAAAAATTTTCCCATTAAACTTCTTGATCTCCATTTTCGAATTGCTTTCCATTTATTTTCACCTGAAAAATCAATACCACATATCTCCAACTGTAATAAGGCTTATCACAGTCCCGAACCAAACCCTTTACCACAAAGGCGTCCCCCTAAAGCCAACAAAGCTTTGATAGCAAATGTAGATTTTAACCTTCTACAATATTTATTGCAAACAAATTTTCTGTAAAAGAACAAAAAAGATACAATGGAAAATACAAACATTACACAGATATTTCTCCCCTGGAAACCCAAACTGGGAAAAACAACATATTCTATATTCATTCATAGTGATACATTGTTTACAATATAATATACATATAGGACCCAACGACATCCAAAACCCTAAACCAATGAACTAGATTAGTTAACAACCCTAATTCCTTAACCGGAAATAGAAAACCATGTGTCAAAAAACCGCACAACAATGGACACAAAAATCGAGGCAACATGAAAAACGAGGCAAAAATGCGACACATTTCTCGAGAAAAAAAATATTTCTCGGGGGAACCATGAAATACTTTAGAAAATTAATCCCACCACCCTAGGAATCCATAAAGGAGTTAGCGTCAGGAATCCTAAGACTTTTGTTGGACGTGGGCAGTTGAAGAATTATTTTGAATATCTTGGGAGTTAGTGGAACATGGTTCTTCTCTTCAACAAATACTCGAATTTTTCTACTTTTCGAATCAAATATTTAGGCGCACCAAGAAACAATCTCTTGGAAGTCGAATACTTCAGGCATGTGACCAACATTAACTAAGCTATTCGTCTAGATTTTTTTATTCTTCTTATGTTCAAGAGTTTGACTCTGAAACCATTGATATTCCACAAACCAATGAAAGTCTTTATCTTGGCACAAGAGAGAGTAAACTGTATCCCCAAAAAATGGATCTTTCCTCCTTCTAGTTTCCATATTTCTTATTCGTTTAAGGCACTTTGATATATGTGACACTAAATTATGGAGCTCAAGATGCTTAAAGGTTAAGTAAATGAATAGCATTTACTAAAACATCCCTTCAACACATACAAATTTCCTTCAAAATATGAGCAACCATAAATGGAAGTTACTTTGAAAAGTCAGTGGTTCATGGGAAAATAAGATAATTAATCCATATTAACCCCAGATCACCACCCTTTACCTCACAAATAAGAACCAATTAATGGATCATAAATGACACTCGAGTAGTGTGAAAAGCGCAATATATGGATGAATATTTCACTAAGTATATATCACATATAGAGAGATCAATCCCTTTAGAAACTAGTGGCATGGAATTGTAGTTCTACGGGATATATAAAGTGTGCGAAAGTGGAGAGATATGGAGAGTGTGGAGGGATAACTATTTGGAGTTCTCTGTACAACAATTGTGTGGAAGTATAATAGTGTGGAGGGGAAGTTAAGGTTAGGTTCTCCGCACTACAGGAAATAAACTAAGTGTTGTAATGTGTGGAACATGGCTATTGTAGGATGGAAATCTTATGCAGGATGCAAGGGAATGGTTACAAAAAAGGGAATCTATGCACAAGGTAAGGAATATCACACAATTAAGAAAAATGGCTAAGTATGGTGCAATTTTTCCATATGTAGGAGCATGGTGGAACATAAAACAAATGGAAGAGGAAAATATTATGCATAAGGGTAAAATTATAAATAATAGGTGATACATGAAAATGGGTCAACATAGGGTCATGGAGGTACTTCCTCCAATTGAGAACCATACAACCCCATGCACAACCATAGGTTGACATATTTCCTAACCAACCCACGTCCTATGTGGTATTCTAACTTAACAATACTATCTTTCAATTGGTTGACAACCACATGACTCCATGAATCCAGTCTCCATTTTTCCTACAAAGAGATAAGGTCATGATGTCATGTCCTTTTCAACTTTCCTCTTATCTATGTCATCTCCCAATAGTTAAAATTCCTTATTTTAATTGGTGCATGTGTATGTGAAATCTTTTACCTTTCCACCCCACCCTCATGTAAATTTCCAAAATTCAAACCCTTAGATGTGTATCAACCATGAGAGCTCCATTATCCTCTATTTTGTGATTATTTGAACTATATGTGAGTTTCATAATTTAGAGTGAATCCCTCCATAAACCATAATTAGGTTTCCTATAGCCACATATAATGAATGCCAAACAAAAAATTGAACATATATGTGAATTGAAATGAAAACATTTTTGGTTGATGTAGGATTGCTCTATCCCTAGAGAATATCCTAATTGAGACTCCTATGGTTGAAATTTTGTGAGCATATTGCTCACATGATATATGATGATAATGTACTCAATGACCCTTTCCCTTGACCTATGTCTTCTATAAGAATCCACAACACCTCCTCCAATATTTTGTTTCTCCATTGATCTCCACACAACTCTACATATATCATTTTCCAAAAAACTTCATCATTCCTCTACTTCCTTTATTCAATGTTCCCTTTTCTTCTTGCAACTCAATTCATTTTTGTTTTCCTTCTTACATATGGAAACATCCCCTTCTTATTCTTATCACTATGCCTTATGTTGATATTATGGTAGCTGCAGGAGGTATTAACCTCTACATGTAACCCTGACGAGACTAGAATATTTCAGGAAGCAAGAGAAACCCTAAAACGTTGGATAATAACCATAGGAGACAATTCAGCTCAAGAGAATATTTATTATTGAGTTATTAGCCTCCAAAAGTAGAATTTGGAACAGTTAGGTCACTTGGAGGACTATAAATAAGAGGGTGTTAGAGCTTATTTGTCACACTGTCTTTCACAACTGCATAAGAGCAGTGGTGCACAAGTCTGGAAAGGAGTTGTAGCTGCAGCTACTGTAACTGGCATTTCAGTTTTGGCTTGGAATTTCTCTTTGGTTATGGTTTAGACTTTCTTCCTGATACACTAGCTCTGGAGAGAGGTATGCTAACTTGATTGGTTATTAGTTCTAGTGTTTGCTTCCAAAATTATTCTCTCTGTCAAGCTTAAGGTGCTTGGGGGTGGCTTCGGCCTATGGTTGGGTGACAATATTGCTATATTATCTATGGTGAAACAAGCACACCTATTTTTCTAACAGGTTATGGGCCCACACTATCTTCAAACAGTCTAACCGATGGAATATATATTAGGAGGATTTGCTCAGTTACAGTTGCAGTTGTAGTCAAAGTTTTGATACATCAAGGAAACCCTTACCCTCTTGTTAAGGCACCTTAAGTGAAGATCTTGACCTAATTTTTGGATAGCCTAGTGCGCCTCCTAGTACTCTCAGCAATCCAAGACGTCAATTTTTATTTTTTGGTCAAAGTCAAAGGTTGACCAAGTCAAAGTAGTCATGAACTACTCTATGAAGTCAGAAAACAAGTTAGAAGGGGCTTCTAACTTCAGAGCATGGAAGACAAGGATTGACCTCATCCTTGTCAAGAATAAATTGTTGGATATCATGAAAGCAAAGATCATTGAACCACAGTTTGAATCATGAAAAGAGAAGGAACCTTAGAACATTGCAGTTATGGAGAAGTTCAAGGACAATGACATCAACACTATGAGTATCATAGTGGAATCTGTATAAGACCACTTTATACCCTACATCTCTCATCTTGACTTATCTAAAGAAGATGTATGATGCCCTAACTAACCTCCTCTCAGTTAGAAACATTGTACAAGTAATAAGTCTAAAGAATGAGCTATGTGGCATGAAAATGAATGATGATGATAGCATAACATCATACTTTGTGAGAATCTCTCTCAGTTAAGAGATAAAATACAAGTTATTGAAGAAATCATTTCAGAAAAAGGAACTGGTAAATATAGTACTCAATGGCCTTCCCAAGACATGGGATGCATTTGTACCTAGCATGAAAAGGATATAATGATTCAAATGTAAAAAATATGGTCACTACAGAAACCATTGTCCCAAGTTAAAGAAAAGGAAGGAAACAAACAAAGCAACAATTGTCGAAGAAAGGGAACGCTCAAAGAAAGTCGAGCGGTATAAACCAGACTTATTCTTCTAGTCAAGGTAACATTTTTCTTGTACATAATATGTTTACATAGTTCCTGTACATATCATGTGTATCTATTTCTTAGAAGATAAGATGGTTAGTGAAACGATACCTATGGAAGAATAACAAGATAAGGATTGTTATTACGATGACTACAAGTCAAGCAATGTATATGAAAAAAAATAAGTACGTTGACAATATTTGGTGACAAATCCCTAAGGAATCTATTGTATAAGTAAAAACTTCCAGATAGGCCGAAATCAGAATCAAATTTGAAGTGACCCTGAAGGAGTCAAACCAGAAAGAAGTCAGTAATCAAGAGGAAATTAGAATAATAATTGTGACACTTTGCATAAGGTAATAAGGATGAAGACGGAAGCATGGACTATCTTAGATGGAGGGAGTTGATTGCAGAATTCCAAAAGAAGAGCATGCATTCATGCATGAATCTAGGATTAGGAGGGATCTAATCCTGAATGATATGATCCATTGAATAATCCATGAATATTATAAAGTATCTTTCTATGTTCCTCATTGGAAGTAGCAGCCATGATAAGTAGCATGTGTTCAATTTGACTCTAGAAAAACTCTTCTTCGAAAAGAAGCCTTAAGTATCCTCGGTTGTCCATCTACATATATGTTCCTATGATGAAAAGAAGAAGTTGGAATCTTCAGGAAGGAAGGGCATGGAATATATAGAAGGCTCCATGGACCCCAAATTTAAAGAGGAACATAAGGAAGAACATGAAGATTCCAAGAAAGAAATAAAGTACAGAACAACCAGTTAGTATATGTTAGGGACCTAACCCCTCACGTAGGTAGAATAATATATTTCCATGTAATAAAAGTCAATATTAATAAGGCCTAGCAATAAGGAAGAATAATTCCAATGTAAGAATACCTAATAGAATCTTTTGCTTCTAGAAGACTCTTCCTCTAGATTGTTCTTTTCATAGACATATTTAGTATAAATAGGAGTCGAGGGTATGATAATTTTTGTCTTGGATATTATTGTAATAGAGATCTACTCTGTTGGAGGTTTCCCCCTCGAAGAGGCAAGTGAAAATTTCTCTCAGTAAACAAAGTTCTCTTTTTGGTATTATTTTGTTATCATTTTGGTATAATCGTGGTGTTTCTCTAATTATATTGTTTTTCATCTACCATTTCTATCTATTGATTTATGTTCTGCATACTTTTTATATATGGAATATTACAAGTGGTATTAGAGAACCTTCCTCGGTAGAAAATTGTGGGTTAATTTTTTTTTTCAGGGTAGAGATGTATTATGGCATCTTTAAGCTGTAGAGATCTGTTGTTACATGCATAAACCCATGGTCGGGGATTCATACACGCAAGAAATACAACTGGTACTTAAGCACACATCTATTGGTCACTCGTGTAACCCCTATTGGTACCCCTTTGAGTGGTAGTGCATCAAACAACACCTGTATACGGATCGGCCTAGATACTTGAAGCCCTCTGTAGATAAACCGATCGATTGCCTGACTGCTATAGTGCCACCGAGAACAACACTCGGAAAGATACTCTCTAGTACCTGGGTAGTCGGGTAGTACAACTAAGGGTATGGTCTAGCCTCCTTAGTTGGTGCCCTAAGATATTGGGTCGAGTACTACTATTGGACCCCGCACGTATATCAGAGAGTTATAGCACAGGGAAAACCCTTGTCTATAGAACCCTTGAATACCCTAACCCTTGGGAAGGAAACAAAAATAGAACCAACAAGATCTATTTTCATGCTACTTTGTCTTCTGCATTCTGACTGCAAAATTACTACACATTTCTTCCTGTTAAGCATTTGGGAATTTCGTCACTGCAGTATTCTTTAGGCCGGAGAATAAATACGCAAGATTCCCGCCGGCACGCTTATTTGGGACCTATTCCATTGGATTCCCCTTTTCTCCCTGATTGTAGTCATACCCTTCACTTTTAATCCTTTTTGTTTCAGTGGACTCGACCCCTTCCCAGTTTCCCTATTTTGTCACCTATCCCATTATATTTACCTTCAAGCATTGATCATCATGGTACCTATGACTTATAATTCCCACACACCCATTGTTTTTCCTTACCCACACTTCCCCTCTCCAAATGGCCACCACTCACAACCAATATCTCCAAACATTCGTCAATCAATCCCATGTCTCCATCGAACATCTCACATCTCATATGGATTCCACCTATTCCTGCATTGACACCTTGGAAACCAACCTCACAACCCAATTGGCCTCCCTCCAAACTATTTTCAATCAATTTTTGAACCTCCCTACGGGTCCTTCTTCATCTGCACAACCCGATGTTGTTGATTCCTCTCAGTCTCCGCATTTTCACTCCAACTCCTTTCATCGTGAACCTCATCTTCCCCACGTAGAAGTCAATAAATTTGATGGATCTGATCCTATAGGTTGGGTCACTCAAATGGAGCATTATTTTACTCTGCATGGTATTACTGACGAGTTAGCCAAACTTTGCTATGCTTTCCTCTATCTAGATCCTGAACACTGGCAATGGTGGTAATGGAGAAAAAATTCACGTCAGGGGTATATTTCCTAGAACCAGTTTGTTGCTGAGCTCTATGCCCTCTTTGATACTGATACCCACTATCTAGGTCATTTGACCAAGTTGAAACAGTCAGACACAATGGAAGACTTCATCACTACTTTTGAGCATTTGGCCTTTCGAACATAGGGCATGTTAGATGCATTCTTCCGTGAATGATTTATCAATGGAATCAAGGATGAAATCCGATCCCAGGTTCTCATGACCCACCATCCCACTTGGTTGGAAGCTACTCAATGTGCTAAAGAGACCCAACAAGTTATTTTTTCCCAAAACAAAAAACCCCCTTTTGTTCCTTGCCCTCGACCCGCTAATCCTACCCCCCTTGTTACTCCCCTCAAGGTCTAGAAACTAACTCGGGATGAAATGGTTGAACGTCAATTGAAGGGTATTTTTTATAATGGTGATGAGAAATATTTTCTTGAGCACAAGTGTAAGGAGCAAAAACTATTTATGGCCATCTCAGAAGATGTTCCTGAAGAGGATGTGACTGTTCCCCTTGTTGAAGAACCCTCCCTTCCCGATTCCACCCAAGAAATTGCTGACCCACCTGAAGTTGACCCACTTATTTCCTTGCATTCCCTCACTGGATTCTTCCCCCCCCCCAAACACTCAAGCTCATTGGCTACATTAAGCACAGGAAGGTCATCACCCTTTCTGACATTGGTAGCACCCACAATTTTATTCATCGTCACATTTCCCAGGAAACCAATTGCTATGTTTGTGTTGTCAATAATTTTCAAATCATGATAGCCAATGGGGGGTCCATGAAATGTGGTGGGAAGTGTGAAAATGTTTTTCTTCAAATTGGACATTACCAACTGAAATATCATATGTTTTCCATTGACATGGGAGGTTGTGACATTGTGCTAGGTGTTGAATGGTTAC
>ML796213.1:339118-365001 GCA_009831015.1 Picea engelmannii
TAGTATTCTGTGTAAAACTTTCAGATCCATACAACAAATATTCCGTGCGGGGCACGCTCTACAAGTGCGCTGTATAGAATAAGCCAAAATTCAACAAGGTATGCCATTTTTGCTATAACTCATTTTCTGAGAGGTTCCAAGTAGTGAAACCTGAAGGAATTGCATAAAACACACTAAAGAACATTGTGTACTATTTTCATATATTCATTCATTACAGGTACATAGTTATGATTATTTCAAGTTAGGGTTGTTGACTAATCCAAAACTAGTCATGTGAGACTAAAGAAAGGTTTGATGAAAATGCTAGTCTCTTGTTGTTAAAGTTAAGGAAGGTTTGCAGGTATGTGATCATATAAACAAGGTCTATTACAGAGTTACAAATCAAATTTGGATGATGAAATTGATGAGGGATTTTGATTGAGGTACATGTTGGGTACATGGTTGAGACAAGTAGTTGATGAGTTGGAACATACAAGAGGTGTATAGTTGACGATGTTGGTACATATTGATGAGTCATAGTTGATGAGTAGTTGATACATGATTGGTACATGGTTGGAGGCACTTTTTAGTAGTATTGTTGACACATGGTTTATGGATGATTTAGCATACTTGTATTTGTATATTATAATAAGCACATATTGATATTGGTGATGATTATGAGTTGTTGTGTTATTCTTGGTTTATGCACATATTTGAGAGTTGTCTTGGTGATTGATCTTGGTGAGTAGATTTGATTTGGTTGATAAGATTGATGAGACAGGTTGTTTTGATAGGTTGTTTGGACAGGTTTCTGTGACATGTTATTTGTACAGGTTTGGTGGATGGTTGATGCACTTGTTCATGGTACAGGTTGGTGCATGGTTGATGCACTTATTTATGGTACAAATTGATAACAGGTTGATGCATGGTAGATACATTGTTCAGGTTATTGGTATAGCTTATTTGGTGCAGGTGGATTGGTACAGGTTTACAACAGTATATCTCACAGTGATAGTGTGACAGTGGTTCCATAATTCTACTTATACGTCAGGGAAGTTGGATGGGGAAAAGATAGGTGGTTGTAGCCACCTTCTGATTGTAGCCGAAGAACATAGGGGGTTGTAGCCTCCTTCTGGTTGTAGCTAGAGAATTGGGGAGTTGGACCTTCCCTCAGGTTGTAACCTGAGAAACTAGGGGGTTGGAGCCTCCTTCCAATTGCAGCTGGAAAACAAAGGAAGTTGGTACTTCCAATGAATGTAATTCTTCAAGGCATATAAGCAAAAACATTCCGTGGTTTTCTCCCGCTTTGGGTTTCCACGCAAAAACATTGGTGTACTGTGTATGTGTATGATTGCTCATTTTTTCATTGTTTATTTACTCTGCAATTATTGGATGATAATGCTAAACTGACACAACACTTGCATTATATGGTTAAAAATGATTAAATTGTTCTATTATTGATTCACCCCCCCTCTCAGTAATCCAACAATTGGTATCAGAGCCAGTTCCTTCAGGAAACATTTTAACCACTAGAAGGAGATCATGGATTATTCTGAGAATGGAGTACCAATGTTTAATGGTCATAATGGTTTTAAGTATGAGATGTGGAGCATAAGGATAAAAGTAGTTTTACAGGCACATGGACATTATATTTGGCCATCAGTTGTTACAGGATATGATAGTTCAAAAAGGGAAAAGACTGCAGCCAATAAGGAATTGAAGAAGACTTAAAAAATAGCAATGGATTTCATCTAGGAAGGATTACCTAATCCAGTAAGAGAAAAGGTCGGTAAATGTTCATCAAAAAAAGAACTTTGGGATAAGTTACATGACATATATTCTTCACCCATTGCAAATTCTGAAAATGTCAAAGAATATGCATATACAAATCAAGAATAATTATGTTCACCATGTCAAAAATATTCAGAAGATGAAGAGTACATAATCACCAAAGGTATGTTGTTTTTCTTTAATTGTGAAAAACGTGGACATATTGAAATATAATGCCATGAAGGAAATGAGACAAAAAAACAAATTGAAAAAGAAGACAATTATGAGGCAGACTTGATTAGTGCTTTAGATGAACTAAGAAAAGAAAACAAGTCACTCAAGAAAGAATTGATGAAACAAAAGGAAAGTGTTCACATTTTTGAAGAAGCCCAATGGGTCATAGAGAACTTAATAACTCGGCTAGAAGAAGCCAAAAATATCGAAGAAAATCTTGAAAATCAAAAGAAGTGTTTGGAAGCCAACATAGCAATGTAGAAGGAAGAAGCAGAAATGAGAGAAAATATATTGGCAGGTCATCTTAAGGAAAGAACTAACGATCTAAACCAGCTTGATTCAGAGTTTGGTCAAGAAGAGAAAGTACTTGAAGAAGAAATAATCACATTAAAAATTCATCTTGAAGAAGCAAAGAGAACAAAATAAGTCAGGAATTCTCAGATATTAAAGAAAGAAGAAGAGGTTGAGAAACTTGAAGAAGAAGTTGTCACATTGAGAAGTAAAATCGTCAATCTCAAAAAGAACGAAACATCCACATCAATTATAGAGAATGAAGAGAAGCACTCTAGGTTGATAGAAAATAAGAATGAAGAAGATAGAAAGAGTTATGCAGAAGTACTCAAAGGAAGAAATCATGGTCAACCAGAATCTAAGAAAACTATTGAAGATACATCTTCAAGAAGACCATCTGTGTTCAAGCCACAAAGAAGCTTCAATCATGATCATGATCAGTCGAGGCAGAAATTCAGAAGGAATACACCACAAATAAGATCATTCACTCCCAGGTATGCAAATTTCTTTTATGGTCATTGTTTTTATTGTACTAATTTTGGACATAAGGTTGCAGATTGCAGGGATTATAAAAGAAATGTTCAAGAAAGAAGTGTCTATATGGCTGCACGTAACATTGAGTGTTACAAATGTCATAACTATGGAGACATAGCCAGTGATTATAGAAGCATGATCGATACTTCCATGAAAGAGAACATCGATATCAGATATAAAAAAGTATGGATAAGAAAACAGGAAGAACAGGTGAATAAAGACCAGGTATCAGAGATCGCAAGATTGACAATAAAATGAGATGAAGAAAATTCTATAGAGAAAAAGAAAGATGTCAGATACAAAAAGGTTTGGAAAATAACTGAAAGAAAGGAAGGACGGGTAAATAAGGAACAAGTTCAAGATATTGTACTTTCAGGAATTGTAGTGAAATATGAATCCACAAACAAAAAGAAAGAAGTTAGAGCTTAGAGAGATAATGAATCTACCAATGAAGATGATGATGAATACACATTAGAGCAGGAATTGTTCTGAGCCATCCGACTTAGAGACTCCCAAGTAATATGAATATTATATAGGGGGAGTCTATGTGATAGTTGTGATAGACCAAAGAACCATCCTTCGACCAGCTTGCAGAGTTTGAGAGGACAGATTCAGAGAAGTCGATTAGTAGAAGTACAGTTTGATAGATTAATCAAGACTTTGTGATAGTATAGTGATAAATGGGTTAGCATTATGGACAGTTGTGCAAGTAGCGTCTTCGATAGTATGGACAGAGATGGATTCGTAAGAACACTTAGAAGGTTTGGAAAGATATATGATAGTGGACGAGAGCATGGATTCATATATTTGGTTCAAAGAGTGCTTCAGAGACAAAGGAACATTATCATAATGGATGATAATTACACAGGGAATGGCTCGAACAATGCTAATGGATTCCAAATTAACAGGTATTGTTTGGACACATGTAGTGCATACATCAGTTCACATTCAAAACAGAGTAATGCTTAGAAACAACAATGACAAAACTCCCTACAAACTATGGAAAGGAATCACAGACAACAACCTCTACATCAAGGTAACTCAAGGTAATATTTTATTAATTGAAATTTATGTTGATGATATTGTTTTGGATGTACTAATGATAGGTTAAGCAAAACATTTGCAAAGGATATGCAGAATGAATTTGAAATGTCATTACTTGGAGAACTATCATTCTTTTTGGGTCTTCAGATATGTGAAAGAAACCAAGGAATTTTTATTTCTCAAACTAAGTATATCAGAGAAATGCTAAAGAGGTTCGGAATGGAAGATTGCAAACCAATTACCACTCCTATGAAAACCAGTTGCAAGTTGAGCAAAGATGATGATTCAAACTCTATAGTCCATAGGAAATACATGTCAATTATTGGTATCTTACTATATGTAATAGAATCCAGACCAGATGTAATCCATGCACTTAGACAAGTGGCACGATTTCAAGCAGAACCAAAGGAATCACATGTATTAGCAGTGAAGAGGATTTTTAGATATCTCAAAGGAACATAAGTGTTTGGATTATGGTATCCAAAAGGAAAGGATCTATCAATTATTGCATGTTATCGCACACTTTGTAGCAAGGATAAAAGACTAAAGGTTGAAAAGTCAAACTGGAGTAACATGAACCAATCCCACCCAATGTCACCACAATGGGATGGTTCTTTCTCTTTGGGGTGGTAAGGCCCAGGGGAGACGTCCCTAGTGACCTGGGGTTTTGAGAAGGAAAAGGATTATAAGACAAGGATAATTTCCCCCCTCACAAGTCACCACCGAGCAGATAGTCTGACTAAACAGCCAATAACAAAGTAAAACCCCCAAAGAGATATACTTGCCTGAGACAAAGCAACAACAAACTGATATATGCAAGCTTGCTCAATGGGTTAGTACTTCATATAAATCAATGACTATCTGATACACTTATAATCAATTTGATAATAAATATTGACGAAGTCAATGTTTATAAAATAGCAATGAAAATTATGTCACTTCTTTAATAAATGTTGAAACAATATGGCATTCAATGCAACAAATCAATACTTCATTCAATTAATGCCTTTAATCACCATTCAATTGCTTATAAGGAAAACGTTTAGCTGCACCAATGATATTATAGCTAAGGATGATGGCAGAAGTAGGTTACTTAGGTTAGTATTTAGGGTTTGATTCAAGGTTTTGAAAATGATTGTGATCAAGTTCACTTCAAAGAAAGAGGTCTTTAGATTAGTTCCTTAGGGTTAATGGAGTCAAAAGTGAAGGACGCGAGAGCTAAAGGATCAGGAAAGTGCGGCTAAGGACTAGAGGGAGAAGCTTTGAGGTGTTGCTAGAGTAAGGCCCCAAAGTCAAAACCCTAGGGGAAAGAGGCTCACCTTGGTGTAGGGGAACTAGGCCTCGGTTCTCTCTCCTCCTTCCTTAACTCAATGGCAATCACGGCTAGCTGAAGAAATAACATAAACCAAGACAAGAGGGTTTGATGAAGAAAAGTGTTGCTACAACAAGTCTCTACCAACAAACACTAGAAACGTCGGCCCAAAGTGTAGTAGACCTAGAATTTAAGGTGTCTCCTTCTTCTCAACTTGTAAATAGTATGGCTAGCAAAAGGGAAGAGAGAATGAGAGTGTAGTTATGGCTAGGCTCTCTCCTTCTTCAAACAATGACTGAAAAATCTCTCAATGGGGACATGAGACAAGGACCTACTTGTGTGCTTTTCACCTAGGGTTTATTCAGCAAAATTATAAATACATGCAAGAAATAAGTAATGCAACCATTCAATCAAGAAGTTTTACAGAAAAATACTTACATGTCACCAAGAAAAAACATATAAAACCCTAGTTATAACACCTTCCATTAAGAGAAATGCCAAAATGTGCCAAAAAAGTCTTCCTTCAACAAGTGCGCCTCAAAAATTCAGCCAATAACCCAAGAGAGGGTGCAAATTTCAGACCTCACTATGACTGAGTGTGATATGATGAAAAAATGAAGGTGAAAATCCTTCATTTATACAGTACCATGACCTAAATTCACATTTTAGGTCATGTAAAAGGCCAACAAGTCCAAAATACTAAATCATATTGTTTTTACATTAAATGCTCAAAAATAAAACCTAATCAAGCTGAAAAGAGACATCACGCCCCTCTAAAGGAGACATTAGCCCCTTTTAGGGCAAATGGAGCATCCTGGAGCAAAATGCTATCCCTCCTTGGGCGTCTCCAACCTGCCACACATGCCAATACTGCCCAGTCTGCCTCCCAAGACGTCCATAAGGCAGGATGACATCATAGTCATCATGGGTGATGTCATAGGTCTTCCAAGGCCAATGTTCCACTAAAAAAGGGCCAATCCCCCTAGGTCAATCTCTGCCAAGGTGCCTCTAGTGGAACGTCCTCCTCTTCTCCGGTGAAAATTCCCTAATCCATCTCTGTCATGTCTCTGCTCCCTGATGGGGTCTCAACATCCACCTGGTGGGCTCTTCAGCCCCATGGATGTCTGAATTGATCATCTCCCCATCTATACCGTTCCAAAATGGTACATGTTCATTGGGCATGGACCTGCACATCAATAGCTACGCCCTCTATGGGCTCATCAGTCACAGGGATCATAGCAATGTCAAACACATATCATCATCAACATTTTTTAAACATGTGCACAAAATCCCTAATACATCAGTTAACAACTCAAAGACGTTACACAAGCCTGTAATACAAGTTTGGAGAAAGGGACAAGGCGTCCTATTGGGCTAGTGTCCATTGGAAAAGGAAAGTTCCTGTAAAAGACCTCATACAAACCATGTAAGTGGGTGATTTGGTCATGGGATGTCCAAGCATCTGGGTGCAATGAGGGCCAAGGATGCAAGAAACGTTACCTGTGGGTGCCTTTGTAGAAGGTGAGTTGTACCTGTCCTGGATGTAATTTTTTCCAAGCCCATTCTTGCCTTTTATTCTTATTCTTTTTATTCTTTTATCTTTTATTGCTTTTCTTTTTGTTCAAGAGATAATCAGGGGACACTTCCCTAGCATGGTGACGAATGGTGATAGTGTTACCCACAAGTAATTTCACAGAAATGAGAAGGATGGCTTGTGATGAGACCCCCTTTCCCTTGGCCATGCAACCAAGAATCATTGCCCTGGCGTGGTAACCAACTGGTGGCAATCTCATACTACTAGGTACCCATGGACCTAATACACTGGTTCATGATGAGACCCCCTATCCTCTGGTTAGGTCTTGTTTTATTACTTTTCTGGGTCCCTCTTGTTTCTTGTTGAGAAGCCTTTTATTGATTTCTCGGGGATCCCTGGGCGAAGCATCTCAAGGTTTTATTCGTAGGCTTTTATATTTTACCATCTTTCTTTTACCTTCTAGGCCTTTAGCCCTTTCTTCCCACGAGATAAGGTGCAATCCTGAAAATAGGTCAAACGTGCTCGACCAAGTGGAATGGGATAAGTGAGAGGGAAACAAGATGAAACAGTGGTGCTGTGAAGGGAGTAGACAATGGATTTTCAGAAATCCCCCTAGTGGAAAACAAAAACCTATAGACACAGGCTTGCTAGGGTACCCTGTCAATCCCCCTAAACATGTTCAAGTGGGCAAGTGTAAGATCCAAGCAGTTGTTAGAAAATAAAAGGAATCAGATGCACATATTCGAGGGTTTTGATGATCAAAGTGACACATACCATGATACCTATACTAATTACTTCATGGACCAAGAACCATCTCTGACACAGGACCAAGCTGATGGTGATGGATGTTGTTGCTACTGATAAGATAAAGATGTTGAAAGAAAGAAAAGGTGGGCCCTCCATGGCCATGCTAAAGTCAATCCTTCTTTGGGTACTCCATGTCTAGGACCTATGGGCCTTGAGACATGATATCCTAGTTATCCCTAAAAGTGAGGGATGACAGTTGGCTCCAACTTGGGGACATGTGCTCACCGTAGAGAACATGAGAACCTCAACATCTCTAGCATAACCTGTTGACTTTCTCGATCTCAATAGAAACATCAGTAACAAAATTAGGGTGGTAATGCCACCCCAGCGTATATAAATATATAGACTGAAATAAAACAATCAATAATGTAAATGTGAAAGAAAACTAACATGAAAATGAAAAATGGTATAATACACGAATGAAAAATGCCTACTTACTTGCACTTACCTATCATGTTTTTGGTGGATAGTAACGCTTGATGTGTAAAGAATTTACTGGCAGCCTCAGGGCCTCTCCCTCCATGGTGCCTAGGTTGAAAGAGTCCGTACATGCATAAATCATGATTTTATAAGGACCTGCCCACAAAATATCCATATTTTTGTGCATTCTAGGTTTCTCCTTTCTCTTATCCCACAGTAGTATGAGATCTCCCTCAGTGAAGTTTCTTTCCTTTTCTTTGTGATCAAAAGTATTCTTTATATTTTCCTGGTTTCTTCCCATCTGACCAAGGGCATTGCTTCTAGATTCATCTAACTCTATCAGTTGGTTGATTCGCCCTTGGATTGCTTCTTGATCTGTAGCATACTATTGAGAAAAATGAAGGATGGGAATTTGGAGGTTCACAAGAATTTTTTATTCTAGTCCATATACCAACTCAAAAGGAGTTTTTCTTGTTGAGGTCTTTATTGTTATTTGATCTGCCCATAAGGCATACTTAATTTTTCTATCCCAATATTTTGCATTCTCACCAACGGCCTTCTTGATAATATTCATAAGGTTTTTATTACTAGACTCTGCTAATCCATTCCCTTGTGGATAGTAGTTGGAGGAATGGGATAGGACAATGCCATATTTGAAACAAAATTCTACTAGTGCGTGTGAGCTAAAAGATTTGGCATTGTCTATAGTAATTTTGGAAGGGATGTCGAACCTAGTTATGATCTGGTCTTCCAAAAAGTTCATGACTACTTCCTCAATGGATTTATTTGTGGGGATGGACTCGACCCATCTTGTAAAATAATTTGTGGATGTTAGGATCCATCGATAGCCATTGCTTGAATTATCCTTAAACTCCCTAATGAAATCTAAACCCCACTATTCAAAAGGTGCTTGCACTATCACGGGTTTTAGGGGTTGTGCTGGGAGCTTTGGTTTGCGAGAAAAGTATTGGCAATGATGGAAATATCGGACATGTTGGTGAGTATCAAAAAAGAGAGTTTTCCAATAATATCTATCCCTCGGGATCTTGTGGGTAGTAGTACGAGCTGCGAAATGTCCTCCACATTATCTGGAGTGTAACTCCTCCAATAATTTATTTTCTTCTTCTTGGTTAACACATCTAAGGAGCACCCCATCAGGATTTTTCCAACCAAGGCCATCTTCAATCAGACAGTATTTCAGAGCCTTCAGTATCAAATCCCTTCTTTTGTAGTCAACTAGGTGATCGGGGCAAGATAATTTCTTGAGGTAATAGACGATATCAGAGTACCACTCATCATACTCTAGTTCACTGACCACCACATTTATCTGTTCATTCTCCCGCATTTGTATGGCTTCTTGGTTTCTCTCGGTTAGCATCTGGGCCAAACCTTGTCCCTTTATTATTTTGGTGGGTTTTATTTCTAAGTCATACTCTTGGATTTTGGAAACCCACTTTCCCCTAGTACCCATGCAATCTTGCTATGATAAAACATCTTTTATAATTGGGTATGGGACATAAGCCTTAATTTTATTGTAACCAATGTAGTTTCTAACGTGCTTAAGGGACTTCACCAAGGCATACACTTACTTCTCACTAATTGAGTAGTTCAATTCTAAATCTCTAAGAACTTTTATCATAAAAGATACGGGGTGCTCATAATCATCAACATCCTTTTTCATTAAAACACCTGCTATGGTATCCTAGGAGGCAAAGGAGAATATTATGAAATCTCGTGAATAATCAGGGTTGATCAAGACGGGGTATTGAGAGATATCATCCTTTATATCCTCAAAATAATTGATATTTTTATCATCCCATCTGAAGGAAATGTCATTTTTTAGCAAATCGCTCATGGGTTTTATCCTCTCAACAAAGTTTGGGACAAATATTCGAATGAAGTTGATCTTTCCAAAAATGAATTGTAAGGACTTTTTGTTGATTGGGGGATAGACATATTTTATTGATTGCACCCTTTCAGGGTATATGGAGACTCCCCCTTTTGAAGCCACATGACCCAAAAATTTTCCCTCATCGATCCCAAAAACAGACTTCTTGGGATTTAGCGAGATGCCATACTTCCTACATTGCTCAAAAATAATACTGAGGTGTGAAAGGTGGTATTTACTATCCTTTGATACAACCATGAGATCATCCTAGTAAATCTCTATGATTTTTTGTATAATATCCCTAAAGGAAAAGTCCATTGCTCTCTGGAAGGTAGCACCAGCGTTCATAAGACCAAACAACATTCTTAAGTACATAAAGGTTCCCCATGGCGTAGTAAATTGTGTTTTAAGTTGGTCTTCTCTTTTGAGCAAGACTTGGTTGTATCTGGAAAACCCATCCAACATGGACATCATCCCTGCCCCTGTGACCCTTTGAAGCAAATGTTCCATGTTTGGGAGCGGGTAGTTTTCTTTCAAAGACAACTGATTAAGGTTGCGGAAATCCACACACAAGCGTATTTCACCGGTCTTTTTTCGGACCACCACCAAATTTGAGATCCAAGAAGAATATCTAATGGGAGCTATGATACCAACATCAACCATATTTTGAAGTTCCTTCTGTATTTGGCTTGCTAACATTGGGTTGATATGCCTTAGATTTTGTCGGAAAGGTTTAGCTCCTTCTACCAGGGGTATGGCGTGTTGGATGACATCTCCCCTGTATGCCTTTAACTCATCGTAATTCCAAGAAAAAGTATCTCTAAATTATCTTATGAGGCCTAGGATTTCAGCCCTTTCCTTTTCAGTAGTTCCCCTCTCTATTTTGACCATTCTTGGATCGATTTCAGTACCGATGTTAAATTATAGGGCTTCATCTATTTGTTTGCTAGGGTTCTTTCTTCTAAAGACATCATGTCTGTCAAAGAGTTTCTCCAAAGGGATGCACCCTTTAGGCAGGGTGTTATTTTGAAGGTTTATGACCTCCAAATTCATGGAGTCAGCCAGGAAATTTACTTGGGAATTGGTGAATTCTTTGTTGTTCTCCATAAACCTAATGATCTAGTCATTGCCTTCAAAGACTTGTCAATGTTCCAAGTTGTCGGGGATTGACGGTCTAAAAAGGACTTCCATTCTGCAAAGATCTCGGAGTGGACCATCACAAGGTCACAAGTTAGAGGCAGATACAGCCAAAACATCAGCCACTTGGTTTTCTTCTCGGGGGATGGCTTTTATTGACACTATTTTGAAGGATTTTGAAAGAGATTGTGCAAGGTCACAATACTTTTTCAACTTCTCATCTTTGGTAGCAAATTTTTCCAACACTTGCGACACTATGAGATCTGAGTTTCCTTTTATCCTTAAGTATTCAATACCCTTATCAACCACCAAGTTGATACCTAGGATCAATGCTTCATATTCAAGAATTGTGTTTGTGCATTGATACTCTAGCCTATAGGAGTAGTAGAAGGTTTCATTTGAAGGTGTTGTTAGGACAATTCCAACTCTTGCGCCAGAACTTGAATGTGATCCATCAAATTCTAAAGTCCAAATTCCCTTAGGTGTTTTGATAGTATCATCCCCAAAACTTCCTCCTTGGATGAACCAACTGTTGATATCATTGTTAATACATAGGAGTTGGTCACTTGGTTCATCACAGGTTTCGATAAGGGATCCTACACGGGGTTCTCTATAGAGGGTGAAGAATCCTCCTTCTAGGAGAGAAATGATTACCTTGGATTCCTAGTCTTGGAAAGTCCCATCTAGGCATTTTATAAGGTCTTTGTGAAAAATGAGACCCCAATTGCTCAAAGAATCTACCACCATCACGTCTATATCAAAAGGGGCACTAGGGAAAGATTCAAAGACAACGTTTATGATTTTTATCATTCCCTTTGAAAAACCCCCTTTGGTGTTTCGTTGTGAAAGGTTAAGGCTCAATTGATGCATGACTACCTCAGTTATAAAGTTGGTTGTAGCGTTTGGGTGAAAAATGAAATTGTGGAGGAGGGAGTCAATGATTCAGAGAGTAGTGTAAAAATGTGTGGCCTCACCATTCCTTGATCCGAAATGGTATACCTGGTGGACAAAAGAGGTGCTTCTTCACAAAGGTCATCTTTAGGTATTTGTGGTAAGGAAGCTTCAATCTCTGTATTGTGTGGACAAAGATCTTGAATGTTTTCTACTTTTGTGGGTGGTTCTGAAAGAGGAACATATTGTATATTGATATGCGAAATACTCCATTTCCTATTGGGAACCATGGGTTTTACTTCAAATATTTGTGGAAGGTTAGGTTCAGTAGTGTCTTCATCACTAGATTGCCATGGGTTTCTATTGCGTGAAAAGTCAACCTGATGGATGTAGTCTTCGAACTCAAGGTTATTTTCAATTTGGAAAGAGAATTTTTTTTCCTCCTCTAAGGTTGAGGGTGACTTATCCTCGAGGGTAAACTGCAAGATCCCCTCAAATGAGTTCAAGTAGTGATGGAGGATATCTTCCTCTAAATTTAAGTTAGGTTGGAGCTTTTTTAGGAGAATATTGATTCTATCATTAAAATCCCCAACGCTTTCGCTAGAACCTTTAAAAAGATCTATGTATTGAGAGTATAAGGGTTGTGTATGTTCATGATTGCACCACCTTATTTTAAAAGCTTTCTCCAATTCCTCAGGGGGTTTTATGCCTCCTTTTGGGTAGGAATCAATCCAAGTCTTGGCTTTCCCAATAAGAGAGCTTGAAAAAAGCCTCATAAAGATGTCAGGGTTCTCTTGATCGGTTTGATGGAACTCAAAACTTTCACAAAATTGGGTCCAATACGAGTTGCCAGAAGAGAGCCCTTCTACTGAGAATATTGGTAGCCAAGACTTGACACCTTTTGGTAGGTCATTTAATCCAACTTGAATATTAATTAAGTCAAAACACAGGAAGGTTTCTTGGCAAGACCATTTGGGAGATAGTACAGGAGGAGAAGGGTTCAGAGGGGTGCTATTCACCACAGTAGATGAAGGTAAATACTGACGCCCGCTACGGGTCGTCATTAGTGGAGTCGCCAGATAATTTGCTTGAAATTATCAAAGAAGAAAAGGAAAACACCCTTAGTAGAATCGCCAGGTAAGCTTGTAAGATAAAGAATTTAGAGGCAAGGCTTACCAAAAAATGTCGTCTTGAGGAGATTTCACTAAGTGTTCCCTGACAACGGTGCCAAAATGTTATCGCACAGTTTGTAGCAAGGATAAAAGGCTAAAGGTTGAAAATTCAAACTGGCGTAACAGAAGCCAATCCCACCCAATGTCACCACAATGGGATGGTTCTTTCTCTTTAGGGTGGTAAGGCCTAGGGGAGACGTCCCCGGTGACCTGGGGTTTTGATAAGGCAAAGGATTCTAAGACAAGAATAATTTCCCCCCTCACAAGTCACCACCGAGCAGATAGTTCGGCTAAACAACAAATAACAAATTAAAACCCCCAAAGAGATATACATGCCTGAGACAAAGCAACAACAAACTGATATATGCAAGATTGCTCAATGGGTTAGTACTTGATATAAATAAATGACTATCTGATACACTTATAAGCAATTTGATAATAAATATTGACAAAGTCGATGTTTATAAAGTAGGAATGAAAATTATGTCACTTCTTCAATAAATGTTGAAACAATATGGCATTCAATGCAACAAATCAATGCTTCATTCAATTAATTCCTTTAATCACCATTCAATTGCTTATAAAGAAAACGTTTAGCTGCACCAATGATATTATAGCTAAGGATGATGACAACAATAGGTTAGTTAGGTTAGTAGTTAGGGTTTGATTCAAGGTTTTGAAAATGATTGTGATCAACTTCACTTCAAAGAAAGAGGTATTTAGATCAATGCCTTAGGGTTAATGGAGTCAAAAGTGAAGGACGCAAGAGCTTAAGGATCAGGAAAGTGCGGAAGCTTTGAGGCGTTGCTAGAGCAAGGCCCCAAAGTCAAAACCCTAGGGGAGAGAGGCTCACCTTGGTGTAGGGAAACTAGGCCTCGGTGCTCTCTCCTCCTTCCTTAACTCAATGGAAATCATGGATAGCTGAAGAAATAACATAAACCAAGACAAAAGGGTTTGATGAAGCAAAGTGTTGCTACATCAAGGCTCTACCAACAAACCCTAGAAAAGTCAGCCCAAAGTGTAGTAGACCTAGGACTTAAGGCGTCTCCTTCTTCTTAGCTTGTAAATAGTATGGCTAGCAAAAGGGAAGAGAGAATGAGAGTCTAGCTATGACTAGACTCTCTCCTTCTTCAAACAATGGTTGAAAAATATTTCAATGGGGAAATGAGACAAGGACCTACTTGTGTGCTTGTCACCTAGGGTTTATTCGGCAAAATTATAAATACATGCAAGAAATAAGTAATGTAACCATTCAATCAAGAAGTTTTGCAGAAAAATACTTGCATATCACTAATAAAAAGCATAGAAAACCCTAGTTGTAACACCTTCCATTAAGAGAAATGCCAAAATGTGCCAAAAAAGTCTTCCTTCAACAAGTGCGCCTCACAAATTCAGCCAATAACCCAAGAGAGGGTGAAAATTTCAGACCTCACTATGAGTGAGTGTGATATGATGAAAAAATGAAGGTGAAAACCCTTCATTTCTATAGTACCATGACCTAAATTTACATTTTAGGTCATGTAAAAGGCTGACAAGGACAAAATACTAAATCATATTGTTTTTACATTAAATGCTCAAAACTAAACCTAATCAAGATGAAAAGAGACATCAATCCCCTCTAAAGGAGATGTTAGCCCCTTTTAGGGAAAATGGAGCATCCTGGAGAAAAACGTTATCCCTCCTTGGGCTTCTCCAACCTGCCACACATGCTAATACTGCCCAGTATGCCTCTGAAGATGTCCATAAGACAGGATATCGTCATGGTCATCATGGGTGATGTCCCAGGCCTTCCAAGTCCAATGTTCTACTGAAAAAGGGCCAATCCCCCTAGGTCAAGCTCTTCCAAGGTGCCTCTAGTGGAACACGCTCCTCTTCTTCGATGAAAATCCCCTGATCCATCTTTGTCATGTCTTTTCCCCCTGGGGTCTCAACATCCACCTAGTGGGATCTTCATCCCCATGGAGGTGTGAACTGATCATCTCCCCATGTGTACCGGTCCAAAATGGTACTTGTCCGTCGGGCATGGTCCTGCACATCAATAGGTATGCCCTCCATGGGCTCATGAGTCACAGGGATATTAGTAATGTTAATCACATATCATCATCAATATTTTTTAAACATGTGCACAAAATCCTTAATACATCAGTTAACAACTCAAAGATGTTACACAAGCCTGTAATACAAGTTTGGAGAAAGGGACAAGGCATCCTATTGGGCTAGTGTCCATTGGAAAAGGAAAGTTCCCGGAAAAGACCTCATCCAAACCATGTAAGTGGGTGATGTGGTCAAGGGATGTCCAAGCATCTGGGTGCAATGAGGGCCAAGGATGAAAGAAACGTTACTTGTGGGTGCCTTTGTAGAAGGCAAGTTGTACCTTTCCTGGATGCAATTGTTTCCAAGCCCATTCTTGCCTTTTATTCTTATTCTTTTTATTCTTTTATTTTTGTTCAAGAGATAATCAGGGGACACTACCTTGATGTGGTGACCAGTGGTGACAGTGTTACCCACAAGTACTTTCACAGAAATGAGAAGGTTGGCTCRTGATGAGACCCCCTTTCCCTTGGCCATGCAACCAAGAGTCACTGCCCTGGAGTGGTAACCAGCTRGTGGAAATGTCATAAAGGTAGGTACCCATGGACCTAATAGGCTGGATCGTGATGAGACCCCCTATCCTCTAGTTAGGTCTTGTTTTATTACTTTTYCGAGTCCCTCTTGTTTCTTGTTGAGAATCCTTTTATTTCTTTCTCGGGGATCCCTGCATGAAGCATCTCGAGGTTTTATTCTTAGGATTTTATATTTTCCCATCTTKCTTTTACCTTCTRGGCCTTTATCCCCTTCTTCCCACGAGATAAGGTGCAATCCTGAAAATAGGCCAACCCAGTGCCCAAAAAAGTGGAATGGGATAAGTGAGTGGGAAACAAGATGAAATAGTGGTGTTGTGAAGAGAGCAGACGATGGCTTTTCAKAAATCCCCCCAGTGGTAAACAAAAACCTATAGACATAGGCTTGCTAGGGCACCCTGTCAATCCCCCCAAACATGGTCAAGTGGGCAAGTGTAACATCCAAGCAATTTATAGAAAATAAAAGGAATCAGATGCACATATTCGAGGGTTTTGATGATCAAAGTGACACATACCATGATACCTGGACTAATTACCTCATGGAGCAAGAACCACCTCTCACATAGGACCAAGCCGATGGTGATGGATGTTGTTGTTGTTAACAAGATAAAGATGCCAGAAGAAAGAAAAGGTGGGCCCTCCAGGGCCATGCTAAAGTCAATCATGTTCTCAGTACTCCATGTCTAGGACCTGTGGGCCTCGAGACATGATCTCCTAGTTATCCATAAGATGAAATTGCCTATACAAATGCAGATTTGAAAGGTTTCATTGATGACCGACGAAGCACCAATGGAGCAACATTCTACTTGGGTGAGTGTTTAGTATCATGGGTAAGAAAGAAACAATCATCAATATCCTTAACTATAGCTGAGGCAAAGTATATTGCAGTAGCAACATGTTGTACACAGGTTCTATGGATGAAACAAACTTTGATAGATATACGGGTTAAGTATGATGAGCCCATTCCAATCTATTGTGATAATACAAGTGTCATCAATATCTCAAAGAACCCGTGACACACTCCAAGACGAAGCACATTCCAATCAAGTACCACTTTCTATGGGAACAGGTTGTAGAGAAGAACATCAAAGTTGAAGATGTGGGAACAAAAGAACAAGTGGCATACATCTTTACGAAACCGCTTCCATGAGAAGCCCTTGAGTATCTTCACTAGATACTAGGAGTAATTTCTACTCCAAAATGAATTCTTTTGAATGCTTATCTTATATGTCTTAGATGTACACGAGGAAGCACCATAAATAGGACAAAGGGGGAGAGATTTATCGGATGCAAAGGTAAATGCTTGGAGAGAGAGAATAGAGGCATGTTTCCAAGGGGAGCGATTGTTACAAGGGGGGGCATCCTCAAGGAGAGTTCAGTCAGCGATAGAAGACCCAAAGGGAGATACCCTTTTCCATTGATGTTAAAGGGGGAGAGATAGAAAAATTGATGAGGATTATAAGAATGAATTTTATCATGACTAAGTGTTTCCATAAATGTTGGTGTTGCCATCAATTCCAAAGGGGAAGATTGTCAGAAAGTTGGCTTAGGTTGATGGATAGTTGTTATGGATTGTTGGTTTTCATTTATTTCAACCATTGGAGAGTGATATTGTATATTAATGTCAACCCTTAGTGATTGATGTCAACCCTTGGAGAAAGTCTGGTAGCACAAAGCTTTGGGTAATGGAACCAAGGTTGTTTCATGTATAATGGTATGTGTTTTAATATATTTGAAGGTAAGACTATTCTAGATGGATAGTACATGTCATTCCATTTTCGGTGGTATGTGGAACGTCACATAACTCCTCATGGTTAGAGATTTATGGCCATGTGAAGTTGGAGAACCCAAGTTTGGGTAATGGACACAAGTTTGTTTGATGGATAACGATATGAGTTTTGATATATTTGTAGGTAATAATATTCTATATGGATATTACATGTCATTCCAGTTCCAGTGGTATGTGGAACGTGACATAACTCCTCACAGTTAGAGAGTTATGGCCATGTGAAGTTGGAGAACCCTAATGAGTCATCTAGAAGCCCCAAAAGGTCAAAGTAGTGAAAGTGTTTTAAGAGATTTTTACAAGGTAAATAATAAAGTGAAGTGATGAGTGTACTATAATTCAAAGTGAAAACAAAATAAATTATTTAAATAATAAAGTTAATGGAGAAACTACTAATTTGACAAGTGGTTAGAAGTGGGTTAGCCCTAAAATAAGGAAAGTTGTTTAAGATGGTTAGAAGGTAACCCCTTGAGGTAAAGTGAAGTGATGAGTGTACTATAAGTCAAAGTGGATACAAAATAAATTATTTAAATAATATATTTAATGGATAAATTACTAATTCAACAAGTGGTTAGAAGTTGGTTAACCCTAAAATAAGGAAAGTGGGTTAAGATGGTTAAAAGGTAACCCCTTGAGGAAGCTACATGAAAGTATAAATAAGAGGCAAGGCTCTCGCATTTCATATCACACTTCAACATATTGAATATCTACAGGTGACTGAGGTAACCAAAGGATATATAAGCCTAATTTCAGAGAAAAGGTGAAGTAAAGAAGGCCGAAATTCAAGGGAGGATAAATTCTTTTGATGATTCTTTCTAAGGTATGTTATTTACAGGTCATCTCACCTATTTTGCAATAAAGTTTTTTCTAGAACAATTCAAACCATGAAATTGATAGGCCATTGAGAAACCATATCCAAGTAGTTGTGGTACGAATTTTAGCTTGTGGGTCATTGTAGTTTTGGAGTTACGCTCCGTGGAAAATACGGTTTGTGGCTAGTCCTGAAACTAGTCTAAAACATGTGTTTCGGGTAAAAACTTCATAGCTTCTTCATAACATATCCAAATTAAGTAAGAGAAAAAAAATTGGTTATATTAAATTCTGTAGTATTATGTGTAAAATGTTCAAGTCCATACAACAAATATTCCGTGAAGGGAACACTTTACAAGTGCACTCTGTAGAATAAGCTAAAATTCAACAAGGTATGCCATTTTTGCTATAAATCCTTTTCTGAGAGGTTCCAAGTAGTGATACCTGGATGAATTTCATAAAACACACTGAAGAAAATTGTGTACTATTTTTAGATCTTTATTCATGACAGGTACATAGTTATGATTATTTCAAGTTAGGGTTGTTGACTAATCTAAAACTAGTCATGTGAGACTAAAGAAAAGTTTGATGAAAATGATAGTCTCTTGTTGTTAAAGTTAAGGAAGGCTTGCAGGTATGTGATCATATACACTAGATCTATTACAGAGTTACAAAACATATTTGGATGATGAAATCATTGAGGGTTTTTGGTTGAGGTACAGGTTGGGTACATGGTTGAGACAAGTAGTTGATGAGTTGGCACACACATGAGGTTTATAGTTGATGATGTTGGTACATCTTGATGAGTCATAGTTGATGAGTAGTTGATACATGATTGGTACATACTTGGTACATGGTTGGAGGCACTTGTTAGTAGTATTGTTGACACATGGTTTATGGATTATGTATCATACTTGTATTGGTATATTATTATAAGAACATATTGATCTTGGTGATGATTATGAGTTGTTGTGTTATGCTTCGTTGATGCACATCTTTGAGAGTTGTCTTGGTGATTGATCTTGGTGAGTAGATATGATTTGGTTGATAATATTGATGAGACAGGTTGTTTTGATAGGTTGTTTGGATAGGTTGTTGTGACATGTTCTTTGTAGAGGTTTGGCACATGGTTGATGCACGTGTTCATGGTATAGATTGAGGTACAGATTGGTGCATGGTTGATGCAATTATTTATGGTACAAGTTGATAACAGTTTGAGGTACAGGTTGATGCATGGTTCAGGTTATTGGTAAAGGTTGTTTGGTGCAGGTTGATTGGTAAAGGTTTACAACAATATATCTCACAGTGATAGTGTGACAGCGGTTCCATAATTCTACTTATATGTCAGGGCAGTTGGACGGGGCAAGGACAGGTGGTTGTAGCCACCTTCTGGTTGTATCCATAGAACATAGGGAGTTGTAGCCTCCTTCTGGTTGTAGTCAGAGAATTGGGGATTTGGAGCTTCCCTTAGGTTGTAGCTTGAAAAACTAGGGGGTTGGAGTCTCCTTCCAGTTGCAGTTGGTTCTTCCAATAAATGTAATTCCTCAAGACATATAAGAAAATTCATTATGTGATTTTTTCCTGCTTTGGGTTTCCACGTAAAAACACTGGTGTACTATGTATGTGTATGATTTCTCATTTTTTCATTATTTATTTACTCTTCAATTATTGGATGATAATGCTACATTGATATACCACTTGCATTATATGGTTAAAAGGGATTAAATTGATCTATTATTGATTCACCCCCCTCTTAGTAATCCAATAATTGGTATCAGTGTCGGTTCCTTTAGGAAATAGTTTAACCACTGGGAGGAGATCATGGATTATTCTAAGAATGGAGTACCAATGTTTAATGGTCAAAATGGTTTTAAGTATGAGATGTGGAGCATAAGGACAAGAGTATTTTTACAGGCACAAGGACATTATATTTTTCTATCAGTTGTTAAAGGATATGATAGTTCAAAAAGGACAAAGACTGCAGCCAAGAAGGAATTGAACAAGAATAACAAAATAGCAATGGATTTCATCTGGGAAGGATTACCTAATCTGGTAAGAGAAAATGTTGGTAAATGTTCATCAGCAAAAGAACCTTGGGATAAGTTACATGACATATATTCTTCACCCATCGCAGATTCAGAAAATGTCAAAGAAGATGCAGATACAAATCAAGAAGAATTATGTTCACCATGTCAAACATATTCAGAAGATGAAGAGTACATAATCATTAGAGGTATGTTGTTTTTCTTAAATTGTGAATAACGTGGACATATTGAAATACAATGCCATGAAGGAAATGAGAAATAAAAAACGAATTGAAAAAGAAGAAAATTATGAGGCGTAATTGATTAGTGCTTTATGTGAACTAAGAGAAGAAAAAAATTCACTCAAGAAAGAATTGATGAAACAAAAGGAAAGTGTTCACATTTTTGAACAAGCCCAATAGGTCTTAGAGAACTTAAGAACTCAACTAGAAGAAGCCAGAAAGATCAAAGAAAATCTTGAATATCAAAAGAAGTGTTTGGAAGACAACATAGCAACACAGAAGGAAGAAACAGAAATGAGAGAGAATATATTGACAAATCATCTTAAGGAAAGAACTAACGATCTAAACCAACTTGAGTCGGAGTTTGGTCAAGAAGAGAAAGTACTTGAAGAAGAAATAATCACATTAAAAATTCAGCTTGAAGAAGCGAAGAGAACATAATAAGTCATGAAGTCTCAGATATTAAAGAAAGAAGAAGAGGTTGAGAAACTTGAAGAAGAAGTTGTCACATTGAGAAGTAAAATCGTCAATCTCAAAAAGAACGAAACATCCACATCAATTATAGAGAATGAAGAGAAGCACTTTAGGTTGGTAGAAAAGAAGAATGAAGAAAATAGAAAGAGTTATGCAGAAGTACTCAAAGGAAGAAATCATGGTCAACCAGAATCTAAGAAAACTATTGAAGATGCATCTTCAAGAAGACCATCTGTGTTCAAGCCACAAAGAAGCTTCAATCATGATCATGACCAGTCAAGGCAGAAATTTAGAAGGACTACACCACAAAGAAGATCATTCACTCCTAGGTATGCAAATTTCTTTTATGGTCATTGTTTTTATTGTACTAATTTTGGACATAATGTTGAATATTGCAGGGATTATAAAAGAAATGTTCAAGCAAGAAGTGTCTATATGGCCGCACGTAACATTGAGTGTTACAAATGTCATAACTATGGAAAAATATCTAGTGATTGTAGAAGCATGATTGATACTTCCATGAAAGAGAACATCAATATCATATATAAAAAAGTATGGATAAGAAAATAGGAAGAACAGGTGAACAAAGACCAAGTATCGAAGATCGCAAGATTGGCAATAAAATGAGATGAAGAAAATTCTATAGAGAAAAAGAAAGATGTCAGATACAAAAAGGTTTGGAAACTAACTGAAAGAAAGGAAGGATAGGTAAATAAGGAACAAGTTCAAGAGATTGTACTTTCAGGAATTGTAGTGAAATATGAATCCACATACAGAAATAAAGAAGTTGGAGCTTAGAGAGATAATGAATCTACCAATTAAGATAATGATGAATCTACCAATGAAGATGATGATGAATCTACCAATGAAGATGACGATGAATACACATCAGAGAATGAATTGTTCTGAGCCATCTGACTTAGAGACTCCCAAGTAATATGAATATTAGATAGGGGGAGTCTATGCGATAGCTGTGACAGACCAAAGAACCATCCTTCGAGCAGCTTGCAGAGTTTGAGAAGATAGATTCAAAGCAGTCGGTTATAAGAAGAAGTAGAGTTTGATATATTGATCAAGACTTCATGATAGTATAATGATAAATGGGTCAGCATTATGGACAGTTGTGCGAGTAGAGTCTTGGACAGTATGGATAGATATGGATTCATAAGAACACTTAGTAGGTTTGGACAGATATATGAGAGTGGATGAGAGCATGGATTCATATATTGGTTCAGCGAGTGGTTCAAAGACAAAGGAACATTATCATAATGGATGATAATTACACAGGAAATGGATCGAACAATGCTAATGGATTCCAAATTGATAGATATTTTTTGGACACATGTAGTGCATACATCAGTTCACATTCAAAACAGAGTAATACTTAGAAACAACAATGACAAAACTCCCTATGAACTATGGAAATGAATCGCATAAAACAACCTCTACATCAAGGTAACTCGAGGTAATATTTTATTAATTGAAATTTATGTTGATGATATTGTTTTGGAAGTACGAATGATAGGTTAAGCAAGAAATTTGCAAAGGATATGTAGAATTAATTTTAAATGTCATTACTTGGAGAACTATCCTTGTTTTTGGGTCTTCATATATGTCAAAGAAACCAAGGAATTTTTATTTCTCAAACTAAGTATATCAGAGAAATTCTAAAGAGGTTCGGAATGGAATATTGCAAACCAGTTACCACTCATATGAAAACTAGTTGCAAGTTGAGAAAATATGATGATTCAAAGTCTACAGACTAGAGGCAATACAGGTCAATGATTGGTAGCTTACTATATGTGACAACATCCAGACCAAATGTACGCAGGCACTTGGACAAGTGGAACGATTTCAAGCAGCACCAAAGGAATCACATGTATTAGAAGTTAAGAGGATTTTTAGATATCTCAAAGGAAAATAAGAGTTTGGATTATGGTATCCAAAAGGAAATAATCTATTACTTATTTCCTACACAGATGCATATTGGGAAGGTTTCATTTATGACCGACAAAGCACCAGTGGAGAAGCGTTCTACTTGGGTGAGTGTTTAGTATCTTGGCTAAGAAAGAAACAATCATCAATATCATTATCTACAGCCGAGGCAGAGTATATTGCAACAACAACATGTTGTACATAGTTTCTATGGATGAAACAAAATTTGACAGATATATAGGTTGAGTATGATAAGCCCATTCCAATCTATTGTGATAATACAAATCCCATCAGTATATTAAAGAACCTAGTGATGCACTCCAAGAAGAATCACATTCCAATCAAGTATCACTTTCTACGGGAACAGGTTGTAGAGAAGAACATCATAGTTGAATATGTGGGAACAAAAGAACAAGTGGCATACATATTTACAAAACCACTTCCACGGGAAGCCCTTGAGTATCTTGGCCAGAGATTAGGAGTAATTTCCACTCCAAAATGAATGCTTTTGAATGCTTATCTTATGTGTCTTATATGTACACAAGGAAGCACCATAAATAGGAAAAAGGTGGAGAGATTTATCAGATGCAAAGGTAAATGCTTAAAGAGAGAGCATAGAGGCATGTTTCCAAGGGGAGAGATTGTCACAAGGGAAGAATGAGAGATATGACTTCAGAGTGATACCCTTTTTCAAAGGGGGAGATATTATTCATATGAAGGGAGAGAGAGTAATCAGATTCTTATAAACACAAAGAAAAATAAAAGGCATGTAGATAGGGGGAGCAGTCCCAAGGAGAGTTCAGTCAGGGGGAGAAGCCCCAAAGGGAGATACCATTTTTCATTGATTTCAAAGGGGAGATATAGAAACGTTGATGAGTAGTATAAGCATGAATGTTATCATGACTAAGTGTTTCCATCAATGTTGGTGTTATCATCAATGCCAAAGGGGGAGATTGTTAGACAATTGGCTTAGGTTGATGGATAGTTAGTATGTATTGTTGGTTTTCATTGATTTCAACCATTGGATAGTGATATTGTAGATTGATTTCAACCCTTATTGATTGATGTCAACCCTTGGAGAAAGTTCGGTAGCGAATTCTGGTAGCACAAAGGTTTGGGTAATGGAACCAAGGTTGTTTCATGTATAATGGTATGTGTTTTAATATATTTTAACATAAGACTATTCTAGATGGATATTACATGTCATTCGATTTCCAGTGGTATGTGGAACGTCACATAACTCCTCACGGTTAGAGAGTTATGGCCATATGAAGTTGGAGAACCCAGGTTTGGGTAATGGACCCAAGATTGTTTGATGGATAACGGTATGAGTTTTGATATATTTGCAGGTAATATTATTCTATATGGATAATACATGCCATTCCATTTCCACTGGTATGTGGAACGTCACACAACTCCTCACGATTAGAGATTTATGGCCATGTGAAGTTGGAGAACCCTCATGAGTCATCTAGAAGCCCCAAAAGGTCAAAGTAGTTAAAGTGGTTTAAGATATTTTTAGAAGGTAAATAATAAAGTGAAGTGATGGGTGTAATATAATTCAAAGTGAATACAAAATAAATTATTTAAATAATAAATTTAATGGAGAAATTACTAAGTTGACAAGTGGTTAGAAGTGGGTTAACCCTAAAATAAGGAAAGTGGTTTAAGATGGTTAGAAGGTAACCCCTTGAAGTAAAGTGAAGTGATGAGTGTCATATAAGTCAAAGTGGATACAAAATAATTTATTTAAATAATAAATTTAATGTATAAATTACTAATTGGACAAGTGGTTAGAAGTTGGTTAACCCTAAAATAAGGAAAGTGGGTTAAGATGGTTAGAAGATAACCCCTTGATGAAGCTACATGAAAGTATAAATAAGAGGCAAGGCTCTCTCATTTCATATCACGCTTGAGCATATTGAATATCTACAGGTGACTAAGGTAACCAAAGGATATCTAATCCGAATTTCAGAGAGAATGTGAATTAAAGAAGGCCGAACTTCAAGGAAGGATAAACTCTTTTGATGATGCTTTCCAAGGTATGTTATTTATAGGTCATCTCACCATTTTCGCAATAATTTTTTTTATAGAATGATTCAAAGTGTGAAATTAATAGGACATTGAGAAAAAATATCCAAGTAGTTGTGGTAGGAGTTTCAGCTTGTGAGTCATTGTAGTTTTGAGTTACACTCCGTGAAAAATAGGGTTTGTGGCTAGTCCTGAAACTAGTCTAAAACAGGTGTTTCGGGTAAAAATGTCATAACTTCTTCATAACAGATCAAAATTAAGTAAGAACAAAAGTATTGGTTAAATTACAATGTGTAGTATTCTGTGTAAATTTTTTATATCCGTACAACAAATATTTCGTGCGGGGCAAGCTCTACTAGTGCGCTCTCTAGAATAAGCTAGAATTCAACAAGGTATGCCATTTTTTCTATAACGCCTTTTCTGAGAGGTTCCAAGTAGTGACACCTAGAGGAATTGCATTAAACAAACTGAAGAAAAATTTGTACTATTTTCATATCTTATTCATTACAGGTACATAGTTATGATTATTTCAAGTTAGGGTTGTTGACTAATCCAAAACTAGTCATGTGAGACTAAAGAAAAGTTTGATGAAAATGCTAGTCTCTTGTTGTTAAAGTTAATGAAGGTTTTCAGGTATGTGATCATATACACCAGGTCTATTATAGAGTTACAAATAAGATTTGGATGATGAAATTGATGAGGAATTTTGGTTGAGGTACATGTTGGGTACATGGTTGAGACAAGTAGTTGATGAGTTGGCACATACATGAGGTGTATAGTTGATCATGTTGGCACATCTTAATGAGTCATAGTCGATGAGTAGTTGATACATGATTGGTACATACTTGGTACATGGTTGGAGGCACTTGTTAGTAGTATTGTTGACACATGGTTTATGGATGATGTAGCATACTTGTATTGGTATATTATTAGAAGCACATATTGAT
>ML796213.1:365051-396450 GCA_009831015.1 Picea engelmannii
TTGGACAGGGCAAGGATAGGTGGTTGTAGCCACCTTCTGGTTGTAGCCAAAGAACATAGGGGGTTGTAGCCTCCTTCTGGTTGTAGCCATAGAATTGGGGAGTTGGAGCTTGCCTCAGGTTGTAGCCTGAGAAACTAGGGGGTTGGATCCTCCTTCCAGTTGCAGCTGGAAAACAAAGGAAGTTAGTGCCTCCAATGAATGTAATTCTTCAAGACATATAAGAAAAAACATCCTGTGGTTTTCTCCCACTTTGGGTTTCCACGTAAAAACACTGGTGTACTGTTTATGTGTATGATTGTTCATTTGTTCATTGTTTATTCACTCTGCAATTATTGGATGATAATGCTACACTGATATACCACTTGCATTATATGGTTAAAAAGGACTAAATTGCTCTATTACCGATTCACCCCCCCTTTCAGTAATCCAACAAGTAGATACTTGGAATAAATGGTTGCAGTTAATTATCCCTACGACATTACAACATAATATTGGTTACATGAAATGATTTAATCTTGGTATTCTACAAAGGTGCAACATCATTTATATGTAATTTTAATAATTTGACATTCAAAGTAATTTTAATAATTTGACATCCAAACATATGGTGTAATTTTTTTATGTGTATGTAAATAATATATTTGTTGGTTGGTATTCCTTGGGAAGTTGAACCTTTTAACTATCCTTTCTATGTATATATGTATTTATTATAAACAATAAAGAAACAAATTTCAAGTTTAATTGTGTGTATTTTTTTTATTTCTTTGTTTTTTTTACTATAATTGTAAATTTTATATTATTTAACATCATATCAAAGTTTGTGCACAAGAGGATTCTCTATTCATGAAAGTTATTTAGAGTGTATTCCTCCATAGATATAGTGTTTTTATGTGAGTTTTTGTGAGAAACGAATGAGAAGGTAATAGAGAAATTAACATTGCATGTTTTGGTCAATTTCCACTAGTTTAATTGGTTAAGGTGTTGGTTTTGTTTGTTAGGTAACCCGAGTTCAATACCTTTACGGTGTGTTTAGTTGGGAGGAGACACCAAAAAATCCATTCATGTTAATGGTTGGCACAGCTCAGGCTGGGTGTGATTCCCTAGTGATTTTGACGGCTTAGATGCCCCTGGGTTGTGGTTTCTTAGCCAACAATTGAAATGATGGCCCTGCAAGTGACGAGAATTTCTAAAAAAAAAACATTGCATGTTTGGAGAAGTTCCTATGGTTTATGTCCAAGTATAATTAACCATGTTTTGGGTGGCTCAATATTTTTCTTGGGCGAGTTTTGCAATTATGGTCAAATTACAAATCTTTGTTTCCATGCATCAAAATTATTACAAAGCACATATGAGAGATTCATTGAATAACAATGGATAATGGCTTTTCTCTTCTTTATAGAACAATGGATAAGAAATATATTCTCAACAAGATTTCTTCATACTAATTTCTTCCATTTGAGCACCTCTAGAATGTTCCTTTTTTCTGAATGAACCAACAATGCCACCATTCTTTTCTATTAAAATGGTCCTTCGTACACCACAAGCACAATCTTGTCATGATTTGTTTTTTCTTCTTTGTTGTATCTAATTTACACCATACATGTATTCCCCAAAAATGTGGCATTTCTTTCCTAAGAATTATATATTTTTGAACCATTTTTTACCATGGTTCAAAGAAAAACGTATTTCTCATTCCTTATAAGTCACCACTTTAAGAAATAAAAGATTTTATTTTTTTATTTGTTATTCGCAATTAAAGATAGACTCACATTTAATTTAGCACACAGTGTTCACTTTCTTCAACTTCTTATTGAGATCTTTGGTCTTTATCTAGTCAAACATTGAGCATGGTGTGTATTCTCCAATAGTGTATTTTCTCTACAATTCAAGAGGCTATACATTATTCTCCATTCAAAACGATGTGGAATGGAGTTGATACCATGTTTGATTTTTAAGATCAAATATGCACATGAAATGAACACAACACACAATACATGAAGATAATAACAAATTTCATTCATCAAATAGTACACCTGATGTATACATAAATACCAATGAAACTTATCTTACATTACACCATATATATATAACCTTAAGAGAGATAAGTCATTTAACTACTTAACATTACCCATTGCCTTACGCAGTCACATCAATCCATTAAGATATTAATATTAAAGCTCACATTTTTATTCTCCAACATTTCAACAATCCATTAATTGTATATACAATGTGCAAAAACCTTTAAGTATATTTCTATATATTTTCAAATTGTGTTTATTGTAGTTGAGTTTTTTTAATGTTATTTAACATACCTTGATACAAATGGGGACTACTAACAAATGATTAAAATACAAGGTTGATTATGGATATTAATCATATTGATTACATTAAGAGATCGATCGATTATATTAATCATCTTTAATATGTGTTGCAAAATCATCCATAGTCTACAATTATTATATGTTTTGCAAGATCCCACCTAATAGCACACCTCCCGCTAGACAAAAATCTCAATTTTAACTATTAATGACATAGTAAATCAAGAAATAATGAGAAAAAATAAAACTTTCAAACACACGTGTGCATATCATCAATGTCCTTAATGATATTAATGTTAGAAAAGTGGGTGTGCTCGTTTAACCATAGACAATATAGCAATATTGTCACCCAACCATAGGCACTAATGCCACCCCCGGGCACCTTGAACTTGACAGAGAAAAGAATTATGGTAGCAAACCAATAGCCAACCAAGGCTAATGCACCAAGTAAAGATAACCAAAACTAATCAGAGAGTCCAACCCAGAAAAACCGAAAAATGCAGATTGCGGGACTGTCGGCAATAACTGCTCCCCAGACTTGCGCACAACTGGACCTCTACAGTGAACACAAATGGATTTCTTCAATTCTGAGAGATCTGGCTCAAATGAAGACTAGTGCCCTATATTTATACTGCTTTTTCTAGGCTATCTAGGACGACTTATCTTTCTGGGTGCTAAATACTTAATATATAATATTTTCTTTAGCCGACTTCTCTTCTAGGGTTATATACAAGACTTTTCTTGCTTCCAGAATATTCTAATCTCATAATAGTTCACAAATGGAGGTTAATACCTCTAGCATCTACCATAATATCAACACTCCCTCCTAGCTAGGGAGGTATAACAGGTAATGGTCTTGAGCACAAACATACCATTCAACCGGTAGCATCATTATAGCCACACAGGCTATCTCATGATCAAATCATGAGCACCATAATCATTATCCAACTGGATAATATCCATGACAATTAGTACAATTTCATCTTGTAGAACATGACTATGTCTATCCATAGTAGTACACACCTACTCAATTAGTGACACATAGTCACAATTAGTGGAATATATCCACCACAATAGCATACATATACTGTCTAGATACATACAGTCTCCATAGCGATTATATCATCTGATATCTACCTACATAGAAAATAAAATCATGATATAAACTAAGTCATCTGGGACATTCTTCCACTCACATCTATGAGATCTGGAAGAGCATTTTTTCTCAGAAGGTAAAACATCAACCATGGGATATCTTGACTATTCTTCCCAAGCATGGAAGAATTATTGTCCTTGATTTCTAAGCCTAAACCATTCACCTAACTGGGCCATTCCTCTGACACTAAACAAAGTGCAACCTGGAGAGAATGAATCTGCCCTAGAGAATGCATATCCCTAATTGTTGAACCTGGACCATTCACCTAACTAAGACATTCCTCCGGCACTAAACAAAGTGAAACCTGGAGAGAATGAGTTTCCCTAGGGAATGACTGTCCTGTACCAACCTCCAAAACGAACCATTCTTCGAAACTGCTCACAACTGTGAAATTCGAAAGAATGACTACCCAGTGAGGCAGACCATTCTTCTTGACCACTACTGAGAGTGACTGCCAAGAAGAAAGACTGTCCTAGACCATTCCCCCACATTGGCCACAAGGGGAATCGTTTTCTATGGTACATCAACAATCTATCGAACCATTTTCATTAGAAAAATGACCATTCGATCTGGACCATTTTCTGAACTGGAAAATTCCTTACTGTCAGAAATCTCAAACCATTTTCCGAACTGGAAAGGAACTGCCCACCCTGGACCATTTTCCAAGCTGGAAAATGACTTTCCATAAATCATGATATATCAGTACTCCCTCCCAACCTGGACAACCATTTCTTCCCTTTCATCTAAGGGAGTTATTTCCACGATCCCCAACTTGTCTCATAAGTATGCAAACTTTATTCTGGATAGAGGCTTTGTCAATATATCTGTTATTTTCTCATTTGTGGGGATATACTAGAGCTTCACTTCCCCTTCCCGGAATTTGTCTCGAATAAAGTAGTATTTGAACTCAATGTGGTTTGACCATTCATGAAACACTAGGTGTTCTGATAGCCTTATACAACTTTGATTGTCAAAGTATATTATGGTCGAATTTGGAAATTGATCAAATAATCCAGAAATCATCTTTCTCATCCATACTACTTCTGTACATGCCTCACATGCTGCAATATATTCTTCTTTTGTTGTGCTAAGTGCGACAAACTTCTGTTTTCTTCTGCCCCAAGATACCATAGCGGAGCCCAGGCTGAAATACATCCCTGAAGTAGTCCTTTTTTCTTCTGCACTTCCTGCCCAATCTGAATTTGTGAATCCATGAAGTTATATATCGTTGGATATGGTATATATTAAACCATAGTTTAGTGTCCCACGAATATATCTTAGAACATGCTTTGTAGCTATCCAATGCTCATGTCTGGGTTCCACCTGGAACTAGCTTAGTGTGTTTACGACAAAGCAAATATCTGGTCAAGTATTTACTAAATACATCAATGAACCAATCAATTGTCGATATAGGGATGGGTCTATTGGATCAAAATATGAGTCTCTCACTTTTCTTACATATGTGGTCATAGGAGTGTCCATGGATTTTCAATCCATCATTCTGAACTTTTGAAGAATCTTCACTGCATACTTTCCTTGTCCAAGGAATACTTCACCATGCTTTTGCCATACTTATAGTCCCAAGTAATAGTGCATGAGACAAAGATCTTTCATATCGAACTTAGAAGCTAGTTCCTTTTCACACTGGATGATGAGAAACTCTTCACCCGTCAAAAATAAATCGTCGACATATAATAGTAGAATCACAAGTGCATTGTTTATGAATTTGTAGTAAAGATTTGGATCTGCATGACTCTTGGAGAAACCAAGTCTTATTAAGTAGTTGTCTATTCTAGCATACCAAGCTCTTGGAGCTTGCTTGAGTCCATATAAATATTTCTTTAGTTTGAAAACATGAGTGTCTCTGGAGTGTACATAAAATACTTGAGGTTGTTCAATGTATACTTCTTCTTCGATTGCTCCATTGAGGAAAGTTGTTTTTACATCCATTTGATGTAAACTCCATCCCATGGAAGCATCAAGAGACATAATGGCTCTAATAGAAGTATATATGGAAACAAGATCAATTTCATCATCATAGTCTTCTCCGTCCTTCTGGGAGAACCCTCTAGCTATGAATCTTGCTTTATATTTGTCCATGCTTCCATCTGTGGCATGTTTGATCTTATAGACCCATTTTGAAGTTACTACTGATTTTTCTTTAGGTCTAGGCACAATTTCCAATACATCATTTTTCATGATGGACTGGTGTTTTTCTGTCATGGATTCTTTCCATTGTTTCTTCTGAGCTGCCTCTTCAAATGTGGTGGGTTCTTCGTTTAGAAGCTTTATCATACATGCTACATAGATCGAGAATCTCTTGGGAGTTTTTCTTTTTGGGAAGGTGCCACTTGGGGCTTTGAGTCTTTCTGCTTCTTGTAGAGTAGCTTCAAGCCAACCTGGGTGTTTCTTGGTTTTGGGTACAGTGTCTGATTCAATAGTTTCACATGGTTGCATCGAATGATCAAGTTGTTATGTTTCTTCATTATGACTTTTTGGAAGACATCTGCTTTCTTCATTAGGCTCTTCATACTCTTCTTCTTCTATAGTTTCTTCTATGTATTTCTTGAAAGCCATATTTTCATTGAAGTTTACGTCTTTGCTGACTTCAATCTTATGTTGTTCTGGGATATAGATTCTATAGGCCTTGGATGATTCACTTTATCCCACGAATATACCCTTCTTTCCCGAGGGTTCTAATTTCTTCCTTTTATCCTTGGGGATGTGAAAGTAAATAGGGAATCCAAATATTCTTAAGTGTTCCACATTAGGTTTCTTTCCTGAGAAGGCTTCTTCTAGAGTCATTTCCTTCAATATGCGGTGAGGACTTCTGTTCTGAGCATATATTTTTGTCATGGTTTCTTCTCCCCACAGATACATAGATAGACCTTGATCGTTCAATAGCGAATTCATAGTTTATTCAATAGATATGTTATTCCTTTCTTCTACACCATTTTTTTGAGGATTATGAGGAACAGTTAGCTCCCTCCTAACCCCTGTTGATTTTCAAAAGGCAACAAATTCCTTGGATGTATATTCTCCTCCATTATTTGTTCTCAAGGTCTTGATTTTCTTGTTTGTGAGGTTCTCTATCTCTACTTTGAATTCTTGAAACTTGCTGAAAACTTCATCCTTTGTCTTCAAGAGATATAACCAAGTATTTCTTGAGTAATCATCTATGAAGATTACATAGTAAAGAAAACCTCCTACGGATTTTACTAGCATCGAACCACAAACATACAAATGTATTAGATCTAGGATTTCCTTAGATCTATTATTGTTGCTTGAGAATGGTTTCTTAACATTCTTACAAACAACACATCCTTTGAAAATTGCTTCATGTGTAGACTGTAGTTCCGGTATTCCTTCAACCATATTTTTGAGGAAGGGTAATGCTTGCTAGTTGATATGAGAATACCTTCTATGCCAAAGTTCATTGGGATTGACTTCATCATGTACAAGGGCTTCATCATTTCATTCTAGTAGTCTGTATAGTCTTCCTTCACAGGTTCCAATAACTCTAGAATTCTCTATAATGGAGTCTCTAGGCCAAGATAATACTTTTCCATCTACAAAGGCTATTATGTTTCCTTTGTCTTCTAGGAAATATATGGATACAAGATTAGTTTCTAAACCAGGTACATATAAGACATTGCTCAAATGAACATTGTTACCTGTTTTCAATTTGACGAAGGCTTGACCAATTCCTTCGACTGGGTAAGTGTTTTTGTCTCCAAGTTCTACCTTGTACGATGTATTCTTTTCATTTATATTGGAGAGTCTGGCTTGATCTCCTGTCATATTCCTGGAATCTCCATTGTCAATTATCCACATGTCATATTCAAGAGTTCCTCTGAGCATTGAGTAGTGTAGATGATTCGTCTTTTCATTCGTGATTTCTGTTGACTGATAATTTGTCATGATTTGACCCAAAATCTCAATCTTGAAGTTTTTTCCTTCTAAGAGTGCCAAGAGGTGCATTGGAATAAGGTGTACTAGAAATTTTTCTCCTTGAGTAAGTTATTCCATCATAAGGTGCTAGACAAGGGTTTTAGGGTTTCTACAACTTCACATGCTAGTAACCCTAGCGGCAGTTCTTTAGTAACTGCACCTGCTAGAAACCCTAGCGACAATTCTTTAAGGAGCTTGATAAACTTATGGCTTAGCTTCCTTCCAGTGGTTAGATTGAATGAAGGAGGTGTGGGCCCATAACCTATTAGAAAAGTGGGTGTTCTTGTTTAACCATAGACAATATAGCAATATTGTCACCCAACCATAGGCACTAATGCCACCCCCGAGCACCTTGACCTTGACAGAGAAAAGAATTATGGAAGAAAACTAATAGCCAACCAAGGATAATGCACCAAGCAAAGATAACCAAAACTAATGAGAGATTCCAAACCAGAAAAACTAAAAAATGCAGATTGCAGGACTGCAGGCAGCAATTGCTCCCCAGATTTGTGCACAACTAGACTTCTGCAGTGCACACAAGTGGATTTATGCAATTATGAGAGATCTGGCTCAAATGAAGACTGGTACCCTATATTTATACTGCTTTTTCCGGGCTGTCTGGGCTGACTTTTCTCTCTGGGTGATAAATACTTAATATATAATATTATCTTTAGTTGACTTCTCTTCTAGGGTTATATCCAAGTCTTTTCTTACTTCCGAAATATTCTAATCTCGTCATAGGTCACAAATGGAGGCTAATACCTCCCACAACTACCATAATATAAACAATTAGGACATTCAAAATTACACCTATTCAAGGTACTAACACTTTTTTCCCACTGAAAATTTCTCATTATATAAAATATATAATTGTTTACATATGCTGAAAATGTCCAAAATTTCTAGGAAATTTGGTTCTTCCCTCCTTCTCAGACAACAAGTATATCAAGCTAAAATATGTCTCACAAAATCGTATGTTACTCTCCCCTAAAGTATTGAAGCCCTCCTAACTTAAGTATACATGATATTTTCTCTCTGACATAATAACAAAAAAGTTATTGTCTCCAAAAGAAAATGCTCTATTAATATTTATATATTTATAGAGATAGTGGGCCCTTCATTTCCATCTTCCCATTGTGAATAGTATATTTTTTCTTCTGGATTCTTGAGCACCTTCTTTGATAGTTTATCGGCCTCCATATTGTATTCTCAGAAGATATGGATAAAGCTGAGCTTGCTGAAATATTTGTAGAGCTCTCTAAATTGGACCTTCCATCCGTTTAGAGAAATTACCCGAAGCTTCCCTTTGTTGTTGCACCAGTCAATTATTATTTTTTATTCTCCCAGAACCTATAAATTGTAGATATGCAGTATTGTGGCCAGTAGGAGAGTTTCCCAGACTCCTAGAAATTATTCCCTTGTGTTGGTATCGAGACCATAGTTACAAGTCCAAGTGATGGAGGTTTTATCACTGATCTTAATCACTCCCCCAGCCCCACTGTTTGTACTATTTGCTAGCACATCTCCATCAAAATATCCCACAGTTTCCCCTGTCTTTAAAATAGACTAATTGGTTAGAGAGAGAGACAACTGTAAAGTCACTGATAGTTTTATAAAAGAGCCACAAGACTTAAAAACAACCAAGTCAACAACTGGGCTTCCATCCTCAAATATGGCTCTATTACACTCCATTCAAATGTTCCAGCAAACTATAGCTAACAAAGTAGCATATTATGATGCATGTGCCATCCACTTATCATAACACAAAATAAGATTCATGCCCTCCCAATCATATCTTAGTTTCAAAACCTTTAAGATATGAGACCACACTTTCCTTGTAAAAACACAATTGATCAATATGTGACTAACTGATTCTAGTCCGCAGTGCATAATAATAAGTAGCTAAGCCTTTCCCATCCCTTGGAAAGTAGTGTGTCCCAAGTGAGTATCTTATTTTCCAATGCAAGCCACAAGAAGAGTTTAATTTTTAAAGCAATATTCCAAGACCAAGAAGACTTTCTCCATCCACCAAATTGATGTAGCCATTTTATCCTCACTGTGGCTCTGTGGGAATTCTTAGCAGTTAAATATTCAGCTTGATCACCACCAGTCCAATAAATTTCGTCATCTATGTCCTGAAGGAGTATTCCAGATCCTGATAATGCCCTGCAATATTCGTCCCATTCTAAATCCAAATCTCCAAGGAGGGAAAGTTCTCCACTTTCTTTCCAGAGTGTGCTAAGAGAGTCGGTCTATGCCCCTCCACTAGCCTGATATATAAAAGTAATGTTTATTTTATTTAACTCAGTAATGATCATGGAAGATAAGAGAGAAGAGGACCCCATACCCAAAATCATATGTTTACCAATATTGATCGACTGTCCTAAACCCGAGCTCCAGCTTAGCCACTGTGTTATAATCGGTAAAGAGTTTAAAAGGTTTTTCCAGGTCAGTGAAGCAACTGACATCCTAGAAGAGGCTAATATAAACCAGGTGGCCACTGATGTAACATCTCGCTATTGTGTTCCCCTAATGTGACTTATTTTTTGAGGACACTTGCGTGCAAGTGATCCTGTTCATTATATGATTGTTTGCTTCGCTTATGGATTCTAATGATGATATTGTTTATTATGATGTTATGTTATGCTATTTATGAATAGACATATGCTATTGACTAGTTTCTCCTGAGTGTACAAGACTCTTGACAGATTGGGGATGTCGATGGCATCGATTGACCTCCTTGGACTCTGAATCAAGTCAGGGAGTGGATTGTATATGGTTTGAGTATTTTTTTTATTGCATATGTGACATATGACTGGGTATATTATGATGTTTGTTAGCCCTTAGTTATGGAAGGAAGTGAAGAACAAGGAAGGAAAGGTAAAAAGTGAGCTTCGCGGGAGACACAATAACTGTCACCGAGTCGAAGTGAGCAAAAGAGAAGGAAAGATGGAGCAAAGTGCGGAAAAGAAAGTCGTTGGACGAGGAGATCAAGGATGACAGATCAATAAGGAAGAAGTATCATGGAAAACTCAACAAGCAAAGAAATCCATCATTAGATGCTTTGGAGCACCGCGTGATGAAGAAGGAAAGACAGGCTGGTGAAGCCCCGAAAAAGCGGGTCAAGTTGATCTAGGGTTTTAGACACCTGGGATTTTGGTATATAGGGTTTTGGCACCTAGGTTTCAACCTAAGGCTGTCAGTGAGGGATTGTAATGTATAAATAAAGGTCAAGAGGACCTGGGTTGGGTTGTTCATTGAGTATTGGTATGAGTAGAGGATTTTATGGTGAGATCTTCAGCTGTGTGTGAAGGTCAAGTTCTGCAGTTGGGTGCGCAGGAAGGGGAGAGAAAGAGAGAGAAGAAAGAAGATCTCCTAGATGAGAGTGCAGATAAGAACTGTATGCTTTACCTTAATAAATCATAAGCATAGTTTTGTGGGTGTATCCGTAGAGAGAGGGTGAACCACGTATATTTTGTGTCATATGTGTGATTGATGCCTGGATCTATATCATTGTTATATTGTTATTTGCAATCTTATGTTAGATTAGATCTATAGTTGTGCAGGATAGACCTAGCTGATAAGTGATATATGAATGTTGTATTGTTGTTGTGATAGATCCACTTGATATTCCCCTGGTTGTAGACATTCCTGGCCTGCAACCCCCCTCTTAGCTACTTCTTGTGAGACTGCATCTTCTTCACAGGTGCTGCCAAAAGGGATAGTAGCTAGGGCTTGTTGGTGCGCTCATGGAGTGAACCTTGGGTCTGCCCCTGTGCCAACAAATGGTTCTGTTGTCGGGACAAGAATCTGTGTAAGGGAATGTCAAGGTGGTTCCCATCGAAGACAGAGATTCATAAGTGGATAGAGGATCAAGAGAGGGACTTCGCTGAAGCCTAAAACAAGAACCCTAAGCTAAGTACCGAAGGTTGGCTACAGAGACACATCTTCACCGATATTCACGAGATTTTCTTTGGAGGAATCCATCAAGAGCTATATGAGTGGTTAGCTAGGTTAGCCGATACCCAGTTCGAGATCAGATCTAGACCTCCTGTGGTCTGGACGTCGGAGTTGATTAAGAAGGTTAAGAGAGTTGACAACATTGTATCAAGGGCTATAGATCACGGGTTCGATAGTACCATTGGAGGGTATATCACTGAATTTGTTGTTGATAGAACAGAATCATATAGCTAGGCTGAGAGATACTTCTTCAAAGGACCCAGAGGAAAATTTTTACAATTTCTAAAGCTAAGAATCAAGATGTTGTTGCATGAAAAGAACGTCTTGAAGATACAATAGATTGGTTGGATCCGAAAAGGATAATGTTCAAGAATTCGGACAGCGACGATGACACAGAAGATGGACATACATGCAGTGGGAAATCATTTCGATGGGTTCACCTTGAGAACCTGTTCAAGCAAAACTACGGAGACGAGGGTTTCTACAGTGGAGAAGAGGCAGATCTGACAAATGAAGAACATTCAGAACCCACCAGAGTAGAAGAAGAGGAAGCTGGAGAACTTTGCCAGAACGAGATAGAAACATTAGGAACTGTGCAGACCACTGAAGTAAGTAATATCAATCCTTCTGTTATTTCAGAAACACTAAGTAATCGGAATATTTCGAATCACCAGAGTCCGCAGACTACTATTACTAGTAGTTCAGCATCTACTCAGACAAGAAACCAAGGTAGCTCTATGGAAGACGAGATGAGGCTCCCTATATTTAAAGGAGATGGATCTGAATATCCTGATCAACACTGATTCCTGTGCAAGGCCATATGGAACATTAAAAATATTACCGTTAAAATAAACCAATTTAGCACTACATCGAGGGATCGTGCGTTGTTCTTGTACATGAAGCTTATCCAAGGACTTGTGCAACCTAAGCCACTAAATGAGATCAAGAACGTGCTGGTTCCAGAGTTAAAAAAACCTAAGTCGGAGTCACAGTGTATTATTAAGCTGAAGGATATCAAACAGAAGGTACCCGAACCTGTTTGGGAGTTCGATCAAAGATTCAAGACCCTAATAGGCCGATTGACTTTTAAGATCCCAGATGAGCAGAACAAAGAATGGTTCATCGTTGCTCTTTCACCACACATCAGAGTTCCCCTGATGCAGTAGAAGATTGCATTGCAGGAAGAAGCTTTGGAGATCGCCACGAAGCTTGAATCAACACCTATGGGAGAATCTAGCTCAAGAATGAGCCAGATCTTGAGCCAGCTGACTAGTTTGTCTCTGTAGGTTGAGGATATGAAGAAGGACAAGGGGAAGGACAAAAGAGAAGATATCTGGTGTGTAATATGCAAATCCGAAGATCATGATAAAGAACACTGTCCCCTATTTCATGAATATTTGGCCTTGGGAGTGTTGAGCCCCTTGAAGCGAGTTAACCTGCCCTGGTGTGAAGTATGCAGAAACCGACATCGCCCTGGTGAGTGCTATTATATGCAGAAGTATGTTCATACACCCACAAACTTGTACTACACATTCTATAAGTCCGTAGGGCACAATGATAGAGATTGTAGGGATTTTGACCTGATGCACGAAATATCAAGAGACATATACAAGATCCAAGGTGAAGTACACCAAGAAGGAAACAATGTACAGTATAATTCTCTAGGAAGAGGAACTTTCAATCCTCGTGGTGGATACAGAAGACGAGGAGGAGGAGGAGGTATGGGTCGAGGCCGAGGAAAAATAATCTGTTACAACTGCATGTAGCCAAGACATTTAGCGAGGGACTACCAAAACCCTTGCACAACCTGTAGTTATTGCAATTCCTTCGAGCATGTCATCAAGGACTTCCCTTTGCTATTAGCTAAGCTTCAGAAAAGACAAGGACCTCAACAAAACCCACAAGTGCAACTGATATATGTTGAATCTCATGGAGTAGACCCTAGAGTCGTTGTTATCACTCGAGGAGGTGCTTCTACAGGAGAAGACAGATCAACCCAAGGAAAGACTGCAGACGACCATAGAGTCAGGAAAGCTACAGAGAAGACCCCAACATTCGATGCTAAGAAATAAAGACATATATTTGAGGAGGCAAGAAAAGAGTTCAAAGGAGATCAAGGGTCTTCATCAAATAAACAACCAGAAATCAAAGAATATGGCATGCCTCAGGTGTTTGATCAGTCTGTGTCACCAACAAAAGGAAAAGAGGTAAGAAAACTCATGGAATTTTTGTGCACTTGTGTTAAGTTGATTCAAGATAAAAGCATTGTATAAGAATTACAATATTTAATCAAGTAGTGTGAGCTAGGAAAGATAGACTCCTTACTGAATAGGGTAGTGCACCAAATTGGGAAAAGGAGAAGGACAAATAAAGAATTACACCTGAATTCTCAAATAGGAGAATATGATATAGACTATGTGGTCCTCGACTTAGGGTCAAAGGTCAATGTCATGACGAAGCAAACTTGGGCACTGATGGGAAAACCGAAGTTGATCTATTCCCCTTTCATGCTTAGAATTTCTAATCAGCAAGCTGTCAACCCATTTGGACGATTGGATCATATCCCTATGAACATTGATGGAGTTAGAACCTTTGGAGATTTTAAAGTAATTGAAATTGTTGATGACAACTGCCCTTATCCTGCATTATTAGGAATTGATTGGGCCTTCAACAATTCTACTGTTGTTGATCTAAAGAAGAGGCATATGAAATTTGAAAGATATGGCCTTAGGGTCATTACACCTTTAGATCCATATGAGGGTCCTCGATATACAGAACCTATCAGAGAAGAAGACCACGTGTACAAACTGGAAAACATCTACAAACTAACAACCAGACAACAGGATTATATCAATCCTACAGCCAATGGGAATCTGAGCTGGCGAAGTGACAACACATGTTCCTCAGACTCAGAAGAAGCACTAGAGAATTGGCAGAACCAGATGTATGAAGTCTCTACCAGAATATGTGCTAGACTAACCAAAGAGGTTCGCTGGATCGACACAACAATGAGTAACTTACCCCACATTTGATGGGTTGAACCCTTTAGAAAACTTCTTATCAGAGTTTGAGACAAGTGTACCAACACAACAAAGGTTGTGTTGAAATTACTAAGACAACTAAGAGGGGGGGTGAATCAGTTGTTACTGTGCTTAAACAATTTTAATTCTATTAAACCATTTTTAATATTTCATCAAGTGACCATCAATATTATACCTCATATGAACAACATAAATAATGAGCATCAATCACACATAAGATATACACAGAGACAAATTTTCACGAAGAAACCCATAAAGGGAGAAAACCTCTTCTTCTTCGAAACGATATGCAATCTTTTAAGTTTTGTACATCATCTATGTTTCAACACCAACTCAAAGTGAGGCTACTACCTCTGTTTTACAAGCTCCAACTTGTTGAGAGCACCAACTCTCTGGTTTCTCTAGCATCGACTAGAAGGAAGCACCAAATCCCTGAGTGTTCTAGTACAGACTGAATGGAAGCACCTACTTCCACTTATACAAGCACCAACTTGCATACAAAAAACTCTATGTTTTCCCAAGCACCACCCTGCCACCCTGTTTTCTAGACACAACTAGATGGAAGCTACAAATCCCAATATTCAAGCACCAACTCAAATATCAGAGGACCACAGTCCTCCCTAGAACCACCCTACCTCCCTGAATATAAGTAAAATGATTGAATAACCAACAACACAGGTGTTTCAATTCTTACCACTTCTCTTCTGTCCTGCAATTCTTCTATTCTTCTATCTGTTCTGCAATTTTTCTCTGCTTCAATCTGTTCTGCAATTCTGCTCTTGCTTCTGTCTATTCAGCATCTATCACTCATCTCTGAGTTTTATATCACACTACGCATACTGTCGGTCTCACATTGCGCATACTGTAATTTTCCCTTTCTTATAGTTCAACTCATTTTTCATTCAAAACAACCAACCATTCACAGTCACTCCATCTTACTTTTATGGACTTCACACAACTTCAATTACACCTCGAATACCTAGGCCAACAACGCTTCAACCACTCAATCGCCAATTGTCCAAGAAACATGATTCGGTTCTGCTAACTGAATCGTAACTGAACAGTTAATCGTAAAGATCAACAATAGCCCTTCGATCAGATGCTCAAATAACCAACACCGTTGGATTAAATCCATAGGGTCTTGCGTTTATCCCATATGCCCACTGGCTGTGACCATGGGCCTAATCAAGATGCGTTTCACATTTCGCATTTCGACAATCCTGTGTCGAAGGGTCTCGACGCTCCAAGTTGTGATCCCCGAAATGGAGCTTAGCTTCACTTGCTCCTCCCTCTCACATGACCATCATGGGTGACCACAACCTACATCAAAAGGCATTTCACATTTCGTGAACTTATGAACTTCATCGAGCCTGATCAAAGGTCGATATCTCCAATGATCCGATGGTCCAGATCTCATTGCAATCTTGCGTTTTGGGATTCCTGTGATGAAGGGTCTCGACACTCCAAGTTGTGATCCCCGAAATGGAGCTTAGCAATTAGATCCTTCCCTTAAGCCTTCGATGATGTGACCTTGTCTATGACCACAGGCCAGACCTTATCGTGATTTCACATATCGCGAGTTGCAAGGTTAGATCATTTCCTTCCTTTGACTTTCCAGTCAATGAAAAGTTAATCCCTCACCACATGTCCCTCTTGGATCAACGGTCAAGATCTTATCGCGATTTTGCAACTTCACAGGCCTTCATCATGCCTGATCAATGGTCCACGATCTCCCTTTGATCAACAACTTAGATTAAGTCGTGGTTTCACATTTCACGATTTCATCATTCTTGTCGTGAGTGTCCTTGACACCTCCAACTCCCGGTATCCAAAACTCCGAAATGGAGTCAGATCAACGGTCCACAATCTTGATGATTCGACGGTCCAGATATTTTTGTGATCTTGCATATCGCGAGTTTCTTCCATGAGTTGCTTCCTTGAGTCCTCCAACTTCCGGTATCCGAAACTCCAAAACAAAACCTTTGTCATGCTCTGATCTATCTCCATGTGTCCCTCTTAGATCAATGATCCAAATCTTATCGCGATTTCACATATCGCAAGTTGGAAGGTTAGAGAACTGCCTTCCTTTGACTTTCTATTCAGCGAAAATTTAATCCCTCGCCACGTGTACTCCTCGACGATGGACGACCCTCCTGCTTTCGGGACTTTGTAAGCCCGCTTCATCTTGTACTTAAATATCATGCTCCTTCTTTTGGATCCAACGATGGTCAATCCTCGTGCTTAGATCCAACGTCTGAGATTTTTTCTCCTCTTTTGCGCATTCCTCCTATCTATATTCATATCTGATGGTCATCGGAAATTCGGGATGGGTGATCCAACGATCACTGTTGATCTTTCCATTTCCATGCCATCATCGCTCTGTTGAACGTGCTGATATTTTCCATCAATGACAAAACATGCATACTCTACCTCTATCTGAAAACATGCCAACAGGTTGTTGGCAATGGATTAGGCCATGAAAGCCATGCCAACAAGATGGTGGGGGACACACAAAGGAAACATCAAATACTGGACACAATGTCAAACTTTGATGACAGCGCGGTTCTCAGCATAAGTAGGAAGCTGCGAAGTGAGGTACACAGGTCAAAGTTCCCAAAGAACCATGTGCAAATCTGGGAAGAGGCCCAGAGTGACATTCCTCAAGAACAATGGGTGCACATATTCATTAACACGCTGGACATGATCCCTATCAACTGGTACCTTCAAGCGGAGTTGTACCTCGTCACTTTAGATTGGGAAGGTATGATCCAGAATTTTGTAACCACCTTTTTTTTTGAAAGTTGATTTCTTTCAGTAGACCAACCATTACATATTGTGAGACAGAAAGTATTTAAGGAGGCATTTGGCCTCCCTTTGGAGCAAGAAGAGGATGAATGGACCGCGCCATTCCAGAAATTGCAAGGATGTTACAACATTAATGCCAATGAAGATGATGATCCGAGGAAGGTAAACAACACTGAGATAGAAGGCCACAAAAATGTGGAAGGACCAAGATTTGAGCTGTCATTCAAAGGAAAACTGATCAAAATAAAGAAAGTCAATATTGGGATAGAGGAGACACCGAATCTTTCCAATGTAAGAGATTATTGGGATGTTGCTATCATTGACAATATTATAGAGTTATTACACGAATATCAGGACTTGTTCCTGACCAAGTTCACTGATATGGAGGGAATCAAAGGGCCTATGGGTGAGATGAGAATACCTTTGAAACCAGATGCGAAGCCAGTCAAGAAAATACCTTACAGACTGAACCCAAAATACAAGGAAAAAGTGAAGATCGAGCTCAACAGAATGTTGGAAGCAAGGATTATTGAACCTGTCGAAGAGTCGGAGTGGATCAGCCCTATGGTGGTACAAGACAAGAAGACAGGAGAAATCAGAATCTGTGTGGACCTTAGAAAGTTGAATTATGCCTGTCTGCATGACCCTTTCCCTACACCCTTCACAGACGAAGTGTTGGATAACATGGGAGGCCAAGAAGTATATTCTCTTACAAATGGATTTTCGGGATACCATTAGATTCGCATTGCCAAGGAGGACCATCATAAGACTACATTTTCCACAAAGTGGGGATCCTATCAATATACAGTAATTCCATTTGGATTGAAGAATTCCCCAACCATCTTTTCCAGGGTGGTGGTCAAAGCATTCAAAGAATTTTTGCATAAATTTTTAGAATCATACTTTGATGACTGGACTGTTTTTAGTTTGTTGAAAAATCATATTGAATGTCTAAGGATAATGTTGGACAAATGCAGGCAGTATCAAATTGCTTTGAATCTGAAGAAATGCATCTTCTTCTCACCATTTGGAGTGTTATTAAGTCATATTGTATGCAAGCAGGGATTGCTGGTTGACCCATCTAAAATTTCAATTATAGTTGATTTCCCACCTCCTACTTCAGTCAAACAATTGCGCACTGCACTGGGCCATACTGGATATTACAAGAAATTTATCAAAGGATATTCCCAAATTACAACACCAATGGAGAAGCTGTTGAAGAAGGACTGCTAGTATGAGTGGACAGATGAATGTCAACAGAGCTTCGACACACTGAAATGGAAGATGGTTACAACGCCCATTTTGGTTTTTCTAGATTGGAGAAAAGAATTCCATGTGCATGTCGATGCATCTTCTATTGCATTAGGAGAAGTATTGGCACAACTTGGAGAAGGGGACATTGATCATCCATTAGCATTTTCCAGTAGGAAGCTATCCATGGCTGAAGTTAATTACACCACTACAGAGAGAGAGGGACTAGCCATGGTGTATGTACTGCAAAAATTCTACCACTACTTGTTGGGAGGACACTTTAAAATGTTTACCGATCACTCCATGCTGAAGTACCTAGTCAACAAGCCAATGTTGGGGGGGCGAATATGAAGATAGCTTCTGTTGTTTCAAGAATATGATTTTGAGATCATAGTTAAGCCAGGAAGAATGAACAAGGGCCCAGACCACTTATCAAGGTTGGAACATGGCGAAGAACCTACCAGTTTCAAGGATACATTACCAGATGCACAACTGCTTGACATTAGAAAGATTTATGACCACTTCACAGACATAGTCCATTTCCTGTCAATAGGAATGGCTCCAAGTGAGTATAAAATTCCTCAGAAGAAAGAGCTAGTGGTGTGTGCTGCATACTTTTCACTTATAGTTGGACAACTGTACAAAATGGGACCAGATGAAATATTCAGGAGGTGTGTTATGGAGACAGAGAGACCACTGATCCTCACAGAAGCTCATGAAGGCATCGTAGGAGGACATTACGTAGGGAAAGAAACTGCACAGAAGGTTTTGCGAGATGGCCTTTGGTGGCCTACGTTACACAGAGATGCTAAAGAGTATGCCAGAGCATGTGATGTATGCCAAAGAATTGTAAAACCATCCCGAAGAGATGAAATGCCATTAGCATCGCAGATGACCCTACAAGCATTTGAAAAGTGGGCCATTGACTTCATGGGACCTATAAACCCACTAGGAAAGTGCATAGGAGCAAGGTACATTATTACTGCGACATAATACTTAACCTGATGGGATGAAGCCAAAGCAGTCAAGGACTGTAGTGCAACTACAGCTACGCGTTTTATATTTGATGACATAATAACCAGGTTTGGATGCCCTAAGATCCTTATGAGTGATCAAGGTACACACTTCATCAATAAGACAGTTGAAGCCCTGACTGAAGAGTTTGCAGTCCACCATCAGAAGAGTACACCTTACCATCCACAAGCAAACAGAATGGTTGAAGCATTCAACAAGATCTTGGATACAACATTGACAAAGATTTGCAGCATGAACAGGGATGACTGGGATTTAAGAGTACTAGCAATACTTTGGGCTTATATAACCACTTGCAAGAAATTAACAATGCACACCCCCTTCAAGTTGGTTTATGGTCTTGAAGTTTTTGTCCCAATGGAATACTTAGTACCAAGCCTAATAATTGTTGCATTTACAGACATGGATGATACCGATGCAGCTCGTGAGAGGCTTGCACATTTGGTTGAACTGGAAGAAGATAGATTCATTGCAGGATTCCATCAGCAAGTTCAGAAGGAATGAGAAAATTCCTATCATGACAGGCACATCAAGAAGAATACATTCAAGCAAGGTGATTTAGTACTGGTGTATGACAGTAAGTTTATCAAACACCTTGGGAAGTTCAGAACGCATTGGCTCGGACCATATGAGATTGCCTATGTTACAGAAGGAGGAGATGCGCAGCTGAAGACATTGAAGGGAGACTAGAAAGAAAAATTGGTGAATGGGAGTCGGCTGAAGTTGTACTATGATAACTAGCTGCCTCACATCTCTCACTAAAATCATGAGGAAAAGTGTCCAGGTACCAGGTGTAGTTGAAACTGGGTACCAGACACAAAAAAGACAGTCTTCACAAGGATGGAAAGGAGGCATAAAGTAGAAAGAAAGGGTTGCACTACATAGTCCAAAGTCGAAGTAAAACAAGAGGATCAGATCTGAAGTTACTTGGGATGAGTCACAGGTGAGTGTTGGGGGGTTGTTGGCCCTTGGTTATCGAAGGAAGCGAAGAACAAGGAAGGAAAGGTAAAAAGTGAGCTTCACGGGAGACACAGTAACTGTCACTGAGTCGAAGTGAGCAAAAGAGTAGGAAAGTGGAGCGAAGTGAGAAAAATCAAGCCGTTGGACGAGGAGATCAGGGATGATAGATCAACAAGGAAGAAGGATCGTGGACAACTCAACAAGTAGAGAAAGCCATCATTGGATGCTTTGGAGAACTGTGTGATGAAGAAGGAAAGACAGGCTGGTGAATCCTAGAAAAAGCGGGTCAAGTTGACCTAGGGTTTTATTCACCTAGGGTTTTGGTATCTAGGGTTTTGGCACCTAGGTTTCGACCTAAGGATGTCGGTGAGGGATTGTAATGCATAAATAAAGGTCAAGATGACCTGGATCGGGTTGTTCATTGAGTATTGGTATGATATTTTTGTTATAGCTCTGTTGTGGAGGGAGAGGATTATATTGTGATATCTTCAGCTGTGTGCGAAGGTCAAGTCCTATAGCTGGGTGTGTAGGAAGGGGAGAGAAAGAGAGAGAAGAAAAAATATTTTCTAGCTGAGAGCACAGCTAAGAACTACATGATTTACCTTAATAAATCATAAGCATAGTTTTATGGATGTAGCCCTAGAGAGAGGGTGAACCACGTATATTTTGTGTCATATGTGTGATTGATGCTTGGATCTCTGTCATTGTTATATTCTTATTTGCAATATTATGTTACATCATATCTATAGCTGCGCAGGATAGACCTAGCTAATAAGTGATATATGAATGTTGTATTGTTGTTGTGATAGATCCACTTGATATTCCCTTGGTTGTAGACATTCCTGTCCTGCAACCCCCCTCTTAGCTGCTTCGGGTGAGACTTCATCTGCTTCACAGGTGTTGCCGAAAGGGCCAGTAGTTAGGGCTTGTTGGTGCACTCTTAGAGTGAACCTCAGGTCTGCCCCTCTGCCAACAATGTTGTTTATGGATCATTGACATGTTTCGTTGATGGATAAAGGATGATGATTGCTTGCTAATCAGACTCACATTAGGATTAAAGGGGCCATGTAAAACAACCATAGATATTGAGGGATAGGTGTGGAAGCATCCCTGCCACAACCTACTATCACTCTCGTAGTGGCTCAAAATGTAGGTTAACGATTACCTAGTTTGATATATCCATGATGTCATGAGGGCAGACTAAGAAAGTCGCTCATGAAGATTATAAGGGGCACACAATAAGGTAGGATCCTTATTCCTTAGAGGACATTAGTCTTCCACAAGGTCTCCTGATGGAGTATTGAATCTAAGGGTTGGACAACTACCAAAATCAATCAAAAGGTGAGTGGCACCCTTGGAGCACATAGTGTGTCTTGAAGGACACATTGCATAAATGAAACATGAAAAAAGGCGAGTGGCACCCTTGGAGCACATAGTGTGTCTTGAAGGGAATGTCATGATTTTTAAACACAGGTGAGACAATGAACCTAGGTTCCTAGAAAAGAATATCTTACTTTGACATGGTCAACCTTAAAATAAATGTTGTATGAGTAAAGCTTTTTAATCATAAAATTTTTCCCTTAAAAATTGCTAAGCCTAGTTGAAATTAAAGCTTAGGTCTAAGCAGGATATGAGAACTAAAAAATTAATTAAGCAATTAATAAAGGGGGGATGAAGAAAAATCAAATTTGAATTTAAAGGAGAAAGAAATTATCCAAAAAAAAAATTAATTGTTGTTTATGTGCAAAACTTGCTAAATTAGAACTTAGACAAAAAGGGGAAATTAATTGCAAAAGGAATGTGGAACATATAAAGGAATCTAGTTTAGAGAACTTTCCTAATTAGAATTAAATTAAGATTTAAGAAAGGCATAAATCATTAAAGGAAATTGAGGGAATAAAGGGACAACAAGGAGCATTTTTAGGAACACTTTTAGGTGGGTGAGTGTTGGCACAGGGGCAGACCTAGGGTTCAACACTACAACAACACACCAACAAAACCCTAACTACTGGCCCTTTCAGCAACACCTACGAAGCAGATAAAGTCTCACCCGAGGTAGAGGCAGGGGTGGTTGTAGTACTCGGGTTTCTGCAACCTTAGCTGGGACATAGATCTGTGATTATGATACTTGATAGGGCACTTAGCACTGCTAGTTCATCATTACTTAACCAATATCTACTCCATTGATAATAAAGAGCATCACAACATTCACCCATATCTGACGTATCTAAGCACTTAGCATAAAGAAATGGATCAGATCTAGCAGATTCAAGCACTAAGAACATTCACCTATGTTAGATATAGCATCCAGATTCATCATAAGCACAAATCATAAACAGATCAGTCTATCTATATTTATCAAGAACTTAACAAATAACATCAGAACATCGCACAGAGAAGAATAACACAGTATTTACGTGGTTCACCCCCACCCTGGGGCTACGTTCACCAACTCTTCTCCTTTATTATCTTCTACAATAGGTTACATGCACAGAGCCTCAAAACCCTACTCCGCATAGGAAAAAAGATCTGTGTACCTTGCTAGATCCTTCTTCCTTGTGTTACAGCACAAAGCCTTTCACAACCTGTTACAACCTCTTTCACCTAGCTCTGTAAGTCTCTCACAGTATGCACAAAGCATTACAAACCACACTTTCCCTTAGCGGCCTTACATCACATAGATTCCCTTACATACATTGCCTAGACATCTATTTATACTTTACAAAATAGGCCTAAACATGGGTAAACCCATGGGTCAACATCCCATACCCATTACATAATCCCAAATCCCAAAAAGGGGCCGAGATCCCACGATCTATGCTTCGTCTTGCACTCCATCTTCGATAGGTTGTCAAAGTCCCAAAATAGGTCAAACTTGACCAAGGATCTCCCAAAACTTGGTCAAGGGCCAACAGGCCCCCAACACTCACCAGTGATGCGTCCCAAGTCACTCTAGTCTAACTAGTTCTACTTCAAATGCCTTGATCTTGGCTCAAGATGCTTCGACTTGTTGTTTTGTTGTGGCCTCTTGTTCAATGAACTCTTGGACGATTGCATCGTTGATAGGTCCCTATAGACATTGTTCAACTATAGTGACAACCTGCTCTAGGTCTTCTCCTTGGCCTTCTACCTCTATAAACAATTGGTAAGAATTTTCTTGTACAGGTTGGAGTTTCTAAGTTACCTCCATAACTCTACTCTAGATAGTGTGGATCTGTTGTTGGGTAGTCCTCTGCTCTTGGGATCGCTTCATTCTTTCCACAACTGACAGGGGATTCAACTGCGCCTGTATCTTTTCGGCTTGATACTTCACCTCTTAGAGCTGTGACTCCAGTGCCTTCAATTCTGGGTTCTCCTTGAGTTGTTCATAGGTCTAGGAACTGTGATCAGTGAGTTTCTTACATTCTAGGGTAAGAGCCTTTAGTCTTTCAACTACACTTTGAGCGGTTGCTTCTCTTTCGTCTCTTACATCTTGTGGGGTCTCAGGTACAGTGCATAGCTCCAAATCTACTATGCATTGCTATAGCTGTTGAATGGATTCTGTGAGTTGGTTCACCTCCTGTGTAACTTGGTCTTCTGCCTTGATTTCTAAGACTATCACAAAGAGAAGTGTTATGTTGACCACTTATTTTACTTCGAGTTGATCCGCGAGCAACTATTCCTTTTCTTGTTGTAGCTGTTCTTTTTCTTCATCAAACTTCACTTGGAGAGCAAGCTTTTACCGTTCTGCAGCACTGCGTTTCTCTATGAGTACTCCTTGTACTTGTGTCAAAGCCTAGGTGGATTTCTCTGTTTCTTCCTGTGCTCGTCGAAGGTGAGCTTCGACTGTATTGGCTAGGCAGTGGAGTTGAGCTAGTTCATTTCCCAATTCTGGTTCCCCGGCGTAGTGGAAACCGCGCGACTGGACTGTAGGGCCTGTTGTACTCCTCAGATTTTGGTCTCAATTCAATCATACATCTCTTCTTTCTTTGCCTCATGTTTCTCTACTATTTCCAATGAATCATCTTGCAGGTATTCTATGAGGAAGTCGAAGTCATCGAAGGTGAATACAGTCTACATCTTGGTCATGGTGGCCTTCAATTTCTTCCGGGAGGAAGGTTTCAGAGGCGAACCTTTCCTTTTCTTCAGGGGATCAACCTCATCTTCTTGCTTCTATTCAAATTCTTTGTCATTCAAATTTTCGCCATCACCTTTGTGCTCTGGTGATATGGAAGCAGTATTTACGGATGCACTGTCTAATTCTTTGACCTCTTCGGTCGTCTTTGTCCAGCTAGGTCTGGGTGTATCCTGCGTTGTTTCTGTGTTGTCGATGTCAGATATCTCCACAGTGTTTGCTGGAATAAGGAGGTCCATCGACCAGTCCTTAGTGATCTCCTCCAAGTCCTCCTCCGTTAGCTTATAGTAGGATTAAAGCTATTTCTTGTGTTTGTCGGCGCGTGCTGTGATGTAAATAAAATGTCAATCTGCACTTATCTTCATCAAAGGCCTAAACCAGTGTAGACTGTTTAGAGTCATGCGAGGCTCGAACTGTATGGCTATATTCGATTGATTGTAGTAGGTATGAAAAACAACATTTGACTGCCTTTGTTTATTCATATCGCTTGAATACCATAGTGTACTGAAGTTTGCGGCTAGGGGTTCAAAAGGCTCAATGTCTAGGAAGGTCGCACCTTCCGGCAGCTCCCAGGAAAAAAAATATGTAAGGATCAAGAGCCAGCTGAAATGAAATTGATATCCTTGATCTTGTGCTTCTCTGTAGTTGAGTTCCAACTGGTTGACTGGGTACTTCTCCCAGTTCATCTGAAGGCCTTCCGCGCACTTGCCTGTGAGATCAACTACAAAACCGGTGACTTGGGTAGGTTGATTCTTTCATACTAAATTCCCTACAATCAGCTGACAGGTGAGGTGCACTGCACCACTCTGGATAGAAGCTACCTTGTAGCTTCACGTTCCCTTATCGACATTGCCATAAGTGTCCTTGATCTTCTGTGCTAGAGCACAATCCATGGATTTTTTGGGGTAAAAATATTGTAGATCAGGTCTTTGCATACTCAACCCCGTGATCTGATTGATCAACGTCGGATAAAATTTTATACGACGGTTTAGACAAAAATAACCACCATGGTAATAAGAAAGCAACATCTTGACACATGCATCGACTTCCTGGTGTCTACCAAAGTGGGGAATATTCATGACTTTCAACAGGGTGGACTATGCGAGGCTCATAGTCCAGGATTGGGGGATTATCTTCAAATTATTCCCCTTAGTTCTGGTCAGGTACTTATGTGGGCTGAGCATGTTATAGGCTTTGCAATCTCCGAGGTTGAAATTGCTAAACTTCAACGTTGTAATCTTATCTTAGTCTATTCGTACTGTGTGTATCCCCTTCAAAAGGTATGCCATAACCAAGGTGTATTCGAAATCTCTAGGCATGTTGTCTCGATTTAGTGCGCCGCTCAGAGGTGGTATATAGATGTGTAATATGGTTGGGATCAATTTAGCATTTGCTAGATCATCCCTGTTCTTGGTTCACTTTTCATCTGATGGTCAGGATGGTCTGGCTCTGTGAGTAGTGGATGGAGAGGCTGGCAGTCCTCTCATTGATGATGCTTGTACACCTGTAGACATTGACATGACTCTTTCATTCATAAGGTCGATCATAAATTCTTCAAAAACTTGCTCTGCAGTGCTCAACTCGTCCGACATATGCACTCGGGATTAACAATATCGGGTTTGGGGAGTAACTTAGACACTGCAATTGAATAGACAGCAAGAGTGCGATGATCACTGTATAAAATCAAGTTAGTATGCGGGCTCAAATTCTCAATTGGAAAAAGTGTTCTCGATGCGTGGCGGGATGAGATAAATAGATAGCTCGGCAACAGGTCACTTGCAACGGGTATGAAGCCTTCATTAACTTTGTTCTATCCAATATGGCATAGTCCCAATGGTCAGATGGCAAGCTATCTATCCATAAATGTATTTCTATATGTTCAAAGCATTGGTCTAACGGTTATAATGTCCCCAAAGATTATATTTCTTTGCCATGGCGAAGTTCCATGTGTTGTTGTTCTGATATCCTGGCGAAGCTCCAATTTTGCAAATTTTCCTTCTGTGAGGTTCCCTCTAGAACCTTCTACAACTTTTCGATCTTATCTCTCTTCTTACTTAGATTTCTATCCTTCTTCCCAGTGATCTTCATCTCGATATACCTTTTTCTATTATTATTCTTATCTTCTTTTGGCATAGTTACTTCGCGTTGTTGAGATTCTTTCCTAAGATTCAAGGGTAATCCTTCGTCTTTATCTGCAATAGGTACTTCAATATTTTGTGGGTCTTCTAGTGTTCTTGCAACTTCGACATCCGGGTCTCTGGTGTTAAATAGCTTCGATCTATTCTTATGTTCTTCAATCAAGTGTGTGATCCTTCTAGTCATAAATTCTTTTAACTCTTGCTTCTGTTGATCTCAAACTTCTTCTTCTTCTTGCCTTCTGGCCTGATCTCTTTCAATCCAAGGTTTTCGTAGTAGCATGGTAAATGGGGCACTGTTCTCATTAAATTTAATAATCTCAAAATATTCCTCTGTCGAAGTTCCATTGACATTCATAGGTATCCGAGTGAGCTTACCACATAGGTTTATCATCTTTCCTTTGAATAGTCCTATTCCTCCTCATGAAGGAATCATAGCAGACCTCCCTATAGCTTCCCAATTTCTCTCTGACATGATATTCACCTGTGTTTTCTCATCTAGAACACAGTCAATGTCGAAGTCTCCTATTCTTTCTTCAAGAAATTCTTTTTCTTTGAAGATCTCCGATAATCTAAGATGTCGGTGGTCATTCAGGGGTTCTTTCATCTCTAGCAATACTTTCTCTGATTCTTCTTGGGATTCTGTCATAATCTTAGTTTTTGAATTTTACCCATAGTTTTCTTGGTTCATATTCATTTCTTCAAGCTTAGCAATCATTCTAGGACAATCCAATACTTCATGGTCCATAGCTTTACAACAAAGACAACTAGGTCTTATCCCAAGGAATTCCTTAGAAAGATGTCCCAGTCTTCTGCAACTGTAATAGAGGGTTAATCCTCTCTTTTGTTTAAATGATTCCTAGCCTTTCCTGTACTGCGTGCCAGGATCATGGTAGCTAACCTGCAAACATTTCTTTCTAGGATACTGCATACACTTATTAGTCCAAACATTCTTTTTATGCATAGTTATAACATATTTTTCACTATTCTTATCAAATCTACTTAGATCAAATGTTCTTTCATCTATTGATACCCTAGTTTTCAAGCTAGGATAGAATTGATACCCTAGTTTTCAAGCTAGGATAGAATCTATCAAACATACCTAGATCCATACTTTCGAAACAAAAATTTCCACTTATCTTACTTCTATAGAGAACAAAGATTTCAGATCTAGAACTTTTCAATATTCTTACCTTTATCAGAGAACAGAGCTTTCAGATCTTACCTCTTTTAATCAAAAAGTCTCACTTTTAATTTTCTCAGAGCACAAAGCATCCAGATCTTACCTCTTTTAATAAAAAAGTCTCACTTTTACTTTTCTCAGAGCACAAAGCTTCTAGATCTTACCTCTTTTCTTCAAATCGGACTTATTTTCCTTAGCACAAAGCTTGTCAAACTAAGTAGAGTACTGTGCACTAGAGAAACAGATCTACGCACAAAGCTTTCAAAATTTCAGGTCGAATCTTTGCACAAAGCTTCTTCTTCCTCAGTTCCCAGCAATCACAGTTTTAGGTCCTGGCAACAGAGCCATTTGTTGGAAAAGTGGAAGACCTAGGGTTCAACGCTACAACAACGCACCAACAAAACTCTAACTACTGGCCCTTTTAACAACACCTGCGAAGCAAATGAAGTCTCATCCATGGTAGAGGCAGGGGTGGTTGTAGGAATCAGGTGTCTACAACCTTAGCTGGGACATAGATATGTGATTATAATACTTGATAGGGCACTTAGAACTGTTAGTTCATCGTTACTTAACCAATATCTACTCTACAGATAAAACAAAGCATCACAGCATTCACCTAGATCTAACGTATCTAAACACTTAGCATAAAGAAATGGATCAGATCTAGCAGATTCAAGCACTAAGCACATTCACCTATGTTAGATCTAGCATCCAGATTCATCATAAGCATAAAGAATAAACAGATCAGTCTATCTATCTTTATCAAGCAGTTAGTAAATAACATCAGAACATCGCACAGAGCCGAATAACACAGTATTTACGTGGTTCACCCCACCCTGGGGCTACGTCCACCAACTCTTCTTCTTTATTAGCTTCTTCAATAGATTACATGCACAGAGCCTCAAAACCTTACTCCGCATAGGACAGAAGATCTATGCAGCTCGCTAGATCCTTCTTCCTTGCGTTACAACACAAAGCCTTTCATAGTCTGTTACAACCTCTTGCACCTAGCTCTGCAAGTTTCTCACAGTATGAACAAAGCATTTACAAACCACACTTGCACTTATCACTTAGCTTATCAGCCTTACATCACATATATTCCCTTCCTTACATTTCCTAGAAATCTATTTATACTTTACAAAATATGCCTAAACATGGGTAAACCCATGGGCCGACATCCCATACCCATTACATAATCCCAAATCCTAAAAAGGGGCCGAGATCCTGCGATCTCTGATTCGTCTTCAATAGGCTGTCGAAGTCCCAAAATAGGTCAAACTTGACCAAGGATATCCCAAAACTTGGTCAAGGGCCAATAGTGAGGGAATTTGGCAATAAATTTAATTAATTAAAAGGGTTTTCTGGTGCAACTAATTGATGGGGTGACAAGTGTATGTGGTAGAGTTTTTCCTGATTAATTTTTAATAAAACAAATTTAATGTGCAATTTCCAAGTGTTGCTAAGAATAACTCTATAAAAGTAATGGGGGAGATGAGGAAAGGATCACAACTGGTATGTGTAAAGTTATGCTGCCAAATTTTTCTTATGGGAGTTGGGATACCCATCTCGAATACAGAGTGGTAGCTCGAACTTCCGAGGCAATTTGGGAGCTAGATTTATCTGGTTTGTGTGTGTGGCCCCTTTGTGGCTCAGGGGGCTAAGGGGGAAGAAGGCTACCCATAGCATTAGCTAGGAAGTACTGGTGACGTCTCATCGATTGGAAACTGTGAGTTTCGATGGAGCGCCTTAGCGGAGGAACATCTCGCCTACGTCATCTTTGGTTATGGTATTCTCCTTGTAAATTGATTTGTAAAATATTTGGTTATTTATGTATGGTTTTCATTTTTGTTGCATATGTATAAAAACAATGTATTCAAAGGCATTCTCCATGCAACTTGAGTTGTGATAAGATTTGGTTATTTATGTATGGTTTTGCTTTTCACCGCTTATGTATGAAGACCTTATTTGTCGAACTCCTTCTCCTTGTCGCTTAAATGGTAATAAGAGTGTTGTTTTCATGACCCTTATGTTCTAAAACATTGTTGTTATGTCCCTTGTGTTACTGTTATGTAATGTTCTAAAACATTGTTTTTATTTCCCTTGTGTTGTTGTTATGTAATGTTCTAAAATGTTGTTGTTATGTCCCTCGTGTTACTGTTATGTAATGTTCTAGAATGATGTTATTATGTCCTTTAATGCGTAGTTGTGTTTATGTCCCTTGTGGTCTCCTTCGTTGGCACTCGAACTTGACACTTGATGTTACCCCATGATTTGGCAGACAATGTGGATTTGATGTGTTTATTGTCGATGCTTCGATTACTTGTAAATACGAATTAGAGATTGGCTTTAAAGGCCATTATTAATTTTCTAAGAACCCCCCGTGAGTGCACTTGGTTGCTCTGTGTTTTAATTTTTTTGTGTGTTTCACCTTGTTGGCGTTGGGCATGCCTTCTGTCGGTATTTTAAACTTGAAAAATGTATCTACCCTCTGCAATGTTCATGTCTTTTTCACTATGAATTGTAGGCTGGTTTCCATTAAATTATGTGAGTTGATTCACCTCATTGATCCAACTTGTTATCTCTTCTTGTTCCTTTCCTATCACACTTCCTTCCTCATTGTCGTTGTTTTTGTTTTGAATTTCTCTCACTCAGCAAAACCTAAGAATTCTCAGTGCGTATGAGGCCAGTCGTTTTGTTTGAAAACGCTCTTATTCATCCAACTCGTGATTCCCCTGTGTGTGCGAGATTAAAAGGAGACTAGTCATTTTGTTTCAAAATTGCTCTTACTCACCCAACTCGTGATTTCCATGTGCGTGCAAGAAAAAAAGGAGATCAGTCGTTTTTTTTTTAATTGCTCTCACTTAGAAAAACTAGTGAATGCCTAGTGTGTGTGTAATTGAAGGATACATGGTGATCCAAAAAGGATCCATATAAGTTTAAGAATAACTCAAAACTCACAGAGGCAAATCAGAATGCTCATAATGGCTACAACAAACAGAGAAAGGGAAAAAAATCAAAGTTATCAAAATTCAGTGAAAATGGAATGATCGTAAAGAGTGTGTCACAAGATTTCTAACGATGTAAACGGCTCGTCAAACAGAGTTACAGATTGAAATATATTCATGGTCAAAGTTTGGTAAACCTAGCTCAGTCAACAAGGGATGAGTTAGCATCTGTACTGTTGACGTCATCATCCATACAATGCACGTGGAAAGAGAAGGGAAGCGACATGTGGCATGATGAAGTTAACATGATGATGTGGCAGCATTAGAGGCTACCACGTGTCACCCGGTTATTGGATTTTTGGAATGATCCGTGGACCAATCGGATCATGCCACGTGGAAGTCCATATAGTCCATACGGCTGATGTGGCATGTTGATGTGGCATGCTGACTTTGTAAGGGGGAATCTTGGCCCAATGAGAGGCCGCCACATGGCCCAATTAGGGGCTACCACATGGAAAACATGAAACACACAAGGAAAACCCGTGAAC
>ML796214.1:36593-49644 GCA_009831015.1 Picea engelmannii
AGAGATGATGGAGTGTAGGTAAAGTGGAAAGGGAGTGAATCAAGAGTGAATTAAGGGGAAAGGTGAGTGAGGCGTGAGTTTAGAGAGAGATTTGGAAGTAAATGGAAGTGTGGGCCATATGAGAGATGCGTGAGAGCCACCTAGGATGGGAGTCGAGTCCCTACATTGGGAACTCTTCCCAAAAAGCCATGCCACCTAATCTAAGTCGACCCTCTCATCTTAGTTGACTCACTTTAATGTTTAGTCAACTAAGGATACCCAAAACATTTTTTAAATCAATGTTCCCAGTTTTCCTAAAATTTAGGAAACTCAATTAATTACCCCTTTTCCATATTTTCGAGTAAAATTGATCTTTTTAGCAATAAGAATTGCTTTTTTGCCTCGAAAGATGGGAAATAGGGGTTTACATCATGCTCTGGACTTGAAAACGACTGTAGATATGACATCTGACAATATCTGATGCCATATTTTTATACTTATTGACTCAGAATTAATAAATTCCAATTTTGCGGGAATTTAATTAATTCGCTAAAACTTAAAAAAAAACCTATCAGACTTAGCCGTAATTTCCAAATAACCCGGACACTATGTTCTAGTATGAGCTTATATACATTCTGACACTAGACATTGGATTTTCCATGCCGAGACCTGCTTTTCAACACATACTTCGGCTTTGGAGCAAGTCTTTTTTCGAGTGAAAAAACTTAGAAATTATTTAATCTTTTCACTAAGGTAAGGAGAAAAAATAATTAACAAGTGAAAAAACACTCTGGAGTATGTGCTCACTCCTAGATCAAGGGTGGCCAATAGCCTTTTACATTCTCTCATACTTAAAACATTTATTACAGTAGTGGAAATGCGGTAAAAGGGGCCTTTTCAGGGCCTGCTGAATCACTGAACTATGCATGTATGGGCATTGCTTGCTCATTCTTTGGCGGCTCTTCAGGAAATCCAGCTTGTGCAACCTGGTGGATAACAGGCCCCATGACCCCCTTAATTTGCCTAATTTCCCTTTAAAAGCCGCAGAAACTTGGTCGTATGGGTACGGTACGGCCCCGAAACATCGTCGGTCGTACTGTATGGCGTTTCTCGAAAAGGAAATGTCGTACGGTACGACCGACGACGTCTCGGGGCCGTACCGTACCTATTTCATCATGCCGTACCGTACCTATTTCGCCGTACCGTACTGGCCTCGAAAATAGCGGGGGGGGGGCGTTTCCTGCAACATAGGCAATAGCAATCCTATTGGAAACATCAAGTAATGTAGTCTTAAGTGTGGTGTCGCAATTTTACTAACACTCTGCACAACGACCTACAAGTTAGTGGTCTCACTGAGATAGCACTACCTACTAACAGTTAGCATGAACATGCATCCACACTCTTAGGACTAGGGCTCTCGACTCTCTCCAACTTGGTTGTTGGTTGATTTTCTACTCCCTTGGCTAGTTTCTAACCTTGTGACTGACTTTACTCTTCTCATGCCACTTATTTTAACTATTTATGAGCATACTATTCTTTGTCATGCTCACCAAACTATGCATTTTCCCTTAGGTCTGCTTCCATGCATACATGCTCTCTCACGCTTGCTCTATTTCTTCTTTCCTTCGTCATGCACATTCTTTCTGACTTAGTTTAGCTTCTCCTTGGCACGCACTTCTCACACTTGTACTTAGAAATTCTTTGAATGCTTTGGTGTTAACTTTCCCTGTGTGATCGCAGGATTTGTACTTCTGCAAAGCCCCAACGTAAGTCCCCAAATCTACATAACTATAGAAAATCCTACTATTGTCACCTTAGTAAGAAATCCCCTCGTTTTAGTGATGGAGGAGGTCCACCAGAGGGGAGGCTTCCCCGGTGACCTCAAGGGATCAAACTAGCAAGTTTGTTAGCCAAGCCTACCGCCCCCTCTCTTGATCACCTAAGTCAAGGTCTAGGTCAAGGAGAATTAAGAGGTAAAAGATGGTTTGAGTACCTACCCGGAACAAGAACACTTAGAGCATATATATATATATATATATATTGATTTCCAAGTACAAACATGCAAATAGAACCTCTTTAAGACACTAGACAGTGAAAGATGCTATGGCTGTTATAGAATTGCAGCAGTTAACAGCAGTACAACAGCAATAGATAAAATTGTAACAACAGCAAAAATTACACTTCAGAATTGCAACAATGGACCATGAAAATTTAGCATTTACTCAATAGAACATTATCCAATTGTTAGATGCAATTTCTGGGTATATTAGGCCACTATCAGAGCAATGTATGCAGCAAATTAGAGCAAGTTAGGATCGTTGTAGCAAACTTTTGCAACAGCAGCAAGTTTATTAGTCAATCAGTTCAAGTTAGTGTTAGTAAAGTTAGTAGAAAGCTTGAGAGAATTGAAATAGAGTGTTTGTTGATTACTTTCACTATAAGAGAGATTGAAGATTAGTGCCTTTGAGGGCTATGGAGTCTTTACAACAAAAAATACAACTAACTTGCAACTTGATCTAGATGTAACCAAGAGGTAGGAATCAATCTCTAAGGTGTTAGCACATTAGGGCCTTAGAGATTGAATCTTGATGAGAGGGATTTTCTAGGGTGCAAACACTTTTGGGCCATAGAAACCTTTTCTCCCTTCTTGTAGCTTCACCTAGGTCAAGAATAAAAAATCTAGGGCTAAAATCCTAAAGTGCTAGCACTTTAGGGCAACCCTAGCTAGGATTTCTTCACAAATTTTGGACAAAATTAACCTTGTGAGAGGAGGAAGCACTTATGCTCCTCTCTTAGGGTTTTACCAAGCAAGACATCTAGCATGAACAAGTAGATTTCACCATAAAAACATTAATAGCATGAAACGATATTGCATAAATTTACTTACTTCACCAAGATATCACAAGAGCAAACCCTAATTGCAGCAATTCCATCCAAAAAATCAGCAAAGAACATCCATAACTTGACCTTCCAAGCAAGGCGCATTTGTAGAAGAGAGAGATAACCAAGGATAAGGAGAAAATTTCAGACTTAGTCTTTCACAAAGGTGCGAAATTGTGATGATAAAATGAAATGTCAAGTGACTTTATTTATATGGAGCCATCTTGACCTATTTGTCCACTTTAAATTGTCAACAACAAAACATAAGAGGGTCAACCCCTTAAATTTGACCTTACAATATACAAAATACGTTTTTACATGAAATAAAACCCTAGAAGGGTGACGTCATGCCCTAAGAGGGTGACGTAGGCTCTCCAAGTGCAACGTCAAGCATGAGGAGAGAGAGACGTTGGGCCTCCAAAGGCCATGTGTCATGCCAAAGTGTCCTGCCATGGTCTCCTCTTGTCAAGCCACCTCTGGAACCATATCATCCATCAAACCCTAACCGTCCCAGGGGACGTCATGGGCTAAGAGGTGATGTCCTAGGCTTCCAAAGGCCAACGTCCAAGTGGAGAAGGGTGCCACCTCATCCTCTAGCGATGCCAAAGTGCCTCCAAAGGCAACGTCCTCCACTTCTAGGTGCAAAGCTCATCATCCATGGTCTTCCGCATGTGGGCTCCATCATTCATCATGTTGTCAAGGTCCCGCAAAGACAAACAAATATGCCCTCCAAGGGTCCTGTTAACCCCTAGATTTTCACCCTTGAAAATCTTGAGGGTTAAGAGCCAACATGCATTCCTTTGGTTGGCATTCTGACATTCTCCCAGAGTTTAGCACTTGTGTTGAGTCAGAGGTTGGTTCCCATCAGAGACAAGTATATGATCGGTACGTGGTTGCTTGGTTTTAGAGTTAGAGCTAGCTTGTTTTCCTTGCATTTGAGAGAGATGTCTACATATAGTAGGTGTCCCTACTTTTTAAGAGACATGGTTTGAGTGGTTCACTTGACAGTTTGGAGCAGTTTTGAGCATACAAGGATGGTCCTTGTATGATTCTAGGCTTGATGGCGCTTTTCCGGCCTGTTATTGTTGAAATAATGTAACTGCAAAGTGTATTCTTATTATTATTTGATATATTATTCATTGGATCAATCCCCATTGTGGATTGATCATGTCGACTATTGTATAATGACCAAATCCCCTTTTGTGGATTGGTCATAATGTAATTGTAAAAGGCAAAAGAAGAAGTCGGCCCCATAATATATCAAGAGGCCCCGAAATATAATAAAAGTGGTTATAACCACCCAGTTTGAGAAGTCGACCCTGCCAGTGAAGAGACACTTCACACGTGCCAGATTTGTATAAATAAGGAGGCTAGCACCTCACTTAGACACACAACTCACTTGCTCATTGAGAGACAAGTTTAGGAACTGCAGTTGGAGAAGAAGGAGAGAGAGTGGCGCATCTTTGGGAGAGGATCTTCTGTATTAGCTTGAGTTATCTCTTGGCATTGTATTGACTATCTATAATAAGGAAGTTTTGCTGGGTTTTCTTCCCCTAGAGGGTTTTCCAGGATAAATGTTGTGTCTCTTGTGATTGTGTATTTCTCAGTGATCTTGTATGATGCTATTGTTATCTATTGAAATGCAAAGAACTATAATAATGGCTTAAACATTAACATGGTATCAGAGCCAAGCTGAAGAGAGCATCTTTCACAAGAGAAAAATGAAAAACGTCACTGTTGCCGTACATGCAAATTAGGGCTTTTTTTTGGTGAGGTATTTCAACCCTAAAACCATCTAGAAAAGTGCGCCCTCCCCCAAGGATCATTTTGACACCTTCAGCGCACCTTTTCAGTGGTTAGATCTCCTGGAAAGTGAAACCCTAGTTTCACAAAGTACCAGAAAACCAAAAGACTAGAGTACCAGAAGTACCAGAGTACTAGAAGAACCAGAAAACCAGAAGCACCAGTCTAGAAATCCACAGATCAAGTTTGAGGGGGTAAAAGTTGGATTTTCGGAAATCTGACTGCACCAGCTTACTCGCCTCAGCTCAGCGCATCTATCTCCTGGATCAGAGTTTTAAAATTTGAAGTTTGAAAAATTAGGTTTTCCTCATAAAACCCTAAGTTGCAGTTGCAATCTCAGAACCAGCTGCAGTATCAGTTGCAGTTGCAGTCGTAGTACCAGTTGCAAATCACCCTTGAAGTGTTTTAAGAGTTGGTAATGATTACCGCTGTTGCCAGATGGTGCCACTACCTGCAAATGCTATCAGAGGTATGTACTTACATATGTTTAAATGGTTAAACTTTAAAGAGTATTTGCAGGAGAAGGGATCTCTTGCCATAGATCCAGAAGGATCTCAAGATCCAACACATTCAGAGAAATGATGCAACATAGGTGTGATTATTCTGACATGCATCTATTTGTTATAACATTATCTTGATCAGTGTTGCATGTTGTAGCCATGACCATCATTCTAACCTTTGATCAAAATCTAAGTGAAGGTATTAGATGGATTAAAAGTTGAGATCATAGAGCTTATCCTCTAACCCAACTTTTTGTCAAGATAGTGTATTGTCTCAGTACAAAAGACAGGTTGAAGAAAGCACTCGTCACTTGAATGAAGGAGACCTGGAAGAAAAGCAAGCACTCATTCTTAAGGACAAGGCTCCAGGTTTGATTAATCAAGTTGATAAGATTCAAAGGTACACATGACAAGTTGAGATAGCAGTCTTTGTAAAGTATTATACTTGATAGCATGTGAGCATATAGAGGTAAATGCTTTACCTGATACAACTAACACCTCCTCTAGGAGAAACCTCGTGTGTTAGTTCCAGGTTGCCATGGAGGAATGTTTGATCACAACACTATGAGAGTGTTGACCTCATTTCGTATTGTATTCCTTACCTTTAATCTTTGCTTCAGACAAACTGCAAGTGATAGCTCTAAAGGAGCTACTATGATGATTGTTCGTGCTATTGCTTTATATTATCAAAAGGATATTATTCTTGCTTGCTGTTTTGTTGACCTTGCTCCAGGTCACAGGTAATAACCCTGAGGAAGCTAAAGTAAAGGTAGCAGAAGGCAACGTGTTAAAGGAGAGACCATAAATGAAGCAATCATCATTGGAAAAGAAGAAGGTGGTTTGCATAAGCTAAAGGGTCACTCAGAAGCTGCCATGGCCCACGCCATTGAGAATCCATGTGAACTTTGGCATGGAAGACTAGCTCACATTAACTACAAGGCGCTACCATACATATGCATAGCGGTCACAGGTTTACCAGAACTCAAGGTTGACCATGAAGGCATATGCAATGGATGTGCACAAGGGAAGAACATCAAGAACCCTTTTCCGAAGAAAGACAACAAAGCAGAAGGAGTCCTAGAACTCATTCATTTAGATGTGTGTGGCCCAATGCCATCGTCCTCCATTAGTGGGTATGCATATTATGTATCACTTATTGATGATTATTCTCGTAAGACCTGGTTGTATCTCTTGAAATCCAAAGATGAAGTGTTCAACAAATTCAAGGAATTCAAAGCCTTGATAGAGAATCTTTCTGAAAGAAAGATCAAGACACTCAGGTCAGATAATGGAGGAGAATACACCTCAAAAGAGTTTGTGAACTTCTGCAAAGATGTTGGGATCAAGAGGGAACTCACTACTCCCTATAATCCTCAACAAATCGGTGTGTCTGAAAGAAAGAATAGAACGATAATGGAAGCCATGAAGACGATGATCCACGATCAAGATCTTCCTATGTGCTTATGGGCAGAAGCAGCAATGACAATCGTATATGTGCAAAACCGATTGTCCCATAGTGCACTTGGGTTCAAGACCCCAGAAGAGATGTTCACTGGAAAGAAGCCAGAGGTAAGCCATCTCAAAATATTTGGCTGCCTAGTATTTATACATATACCGAAAGAGAAAATAAACAAGATGGAACCCTCAGGAAAGAAGGGAATATTTGTGGGATACTGTGAGGTCTCCAAGACCTTCAGGATGTATATACCAGGTCACTGCCACATTGAGATCAACAGGGATGCGATCTTTGATGAAGATGCAACACTCAAGAAATCGAGAAAATGCCATCTTGAAAAAGTATATGAAGAGGAACCCGTAATACCCGGAACTGCAGAATCAGTGAGGGAGGTTCCCAGAGCCGTTGAACCAGTGGGGGAAGTCGTAACTTCCCCTGATGAGGAAATTCTAGAAGATCATGACGTAGCAGAGTTTCAAGAACCTCCTCAGATGACGATCCTCCATAAAAGAAAGTCAGCTTGGGCTAAAGATCTTATTCAATATGAAGAGAAGTATGGTGTTCCCGAAGGAACCACGATACATGTGAAGAAACCTAAGCCATTCTTCGGTTATATGGCTTTGATGTGTGATCTCCTAGAAAATGAGCCTACCTACTTTGAAGAAGTCATTCAGAGGAAAGAATGGGCAGATGCCATGACAGAGGAATACCAATCCATAATAAAGAACGAAGTATGGGAAATAGTTCCCAGACCAAACAGTAAAGATGTGGTATCCTCCAAATGGCTCTTCAAAATAAAACATGTTGTTGATGGAAGTATTGAGAAATATAAAGCAAGATTTGTAGCTCGTGGCTTTTCTCAAAAAGAAGGCATTGACTATGAAGAGACATTCACTCCTGTAGCCAGATACACTTCGATCAGAACCATCATAGCCCTTGCAGCTAAGATGAAGTGGAAGCTGCACCAGATGGACGTAAAGACAGCTTTCCTAAATGGTGTCATCGAAGAGGAAGTGTATATAGAGCAACCTCAAAGATTTGAAGTTGAAGACAGGAAGTCTCATGTCTACAGATTGAAGAAAGCCTTATACGGATTGAAGCAAGCTCCTAGAGCTTGGTATGGCTGGATAGACAGTTTCCTTACGAGGTTGGGCTTTACCAAGAGTAAAGCAAATTCTAACCTCTACTGCAAGGTTATGAACGATGAGCCAGTAATATTACTGCTATATATGGATGACTTATTCTTAACCGAAGAAGAAAAGTTCATCACTTAATGTAAGAAAAGACTTGCCTCAGAATTTGAAATGAAAGACCTTGGCCTAATGCATTATTTCTTAGGTCTTGAGATATGGCAAGGTCCAGAGAGGATCTTCCTTAATCAAGGGAAGTATGTAGTCGAAATCCTTAAGAGATTCGACATGTTGGAATGCAAGTCCATGAATACACCCATGGAAGCGAAGCTGAAGCTGTTGGTCGACACTTCGTCCGAATTGATTGATGCCACGCTGTACAGACAGTTTATTGGATCGTTGATACCAGACCAGACATTTGTTTTTCCGTGAACACCTTGAAGTCAGTTTCTGGTAGAACCCAGACATGTTCACTAGTGGCTGGAAAACATGTGATGAGGTACCTTAAGGGTACAATAGATTGTGGTCTCAGCTATGATGGAGATCATGATTTCACATTGAGTGGATATACTAATGTAGATTGGGTAGGAAGTGTTTCTGACAGGAAAAGCACTTCATGATGTTGTTTCAGTTTGGGATCAACGATGATCTCGTGGCAGAGTAGGAAGCAATCCAACATTTCTCTCAACACAGCGGAAGCAGAATACATTGTTGCATGTTCTACCAGCTGCGAAGCTATATGGCTTCGAAAGTTGTTGACCGGTCTATTTGACCTAGAGATGGAAGAAACCACGATCCTATGTGACAACCAGAGCTGCATAAAGATGATAGAGAATCCTTTATTCCATGACAGGTCGAAGCACATAGAGATTCGTTATCATTACAGTCGTGACATAGTGCAGAGAGGAGCCTTAAAGCTCCAGTACATTAGCATGGATGAACAGGTTGTTGATGTGTTGACCAAGCCTCTATCTTGTGTAAAGTTTGAGCACTTTCGAGATAAGTTTGGCATAGTCCGAAAGGACCTTCCTCGAAAGGAGTAGTAGTTGCTATGATGAGACTAGAACTGTGCTTCTGGCTTGACAGCTGTGATGTAAAGCCAGTCTAGTATCCTGCTTCCAGCTTGATTGTTGTGACGTAAAGCAGGACGAGTATCTTGCTTCCAGCTTTATTGCTGTGACGTAAAGCAAGACGATGTGATGAGACTAGTACTGTGCTTCAAGCTTGACAGTTGTGACGTAAAGCCAGTCTAGTATCTTGCTTCCAACCTGATGGTTGTGATGTAAAGCAAGACGATGTGATGAGACTAGAACTGTTCTTTCGGCTTGACAGCTGTGACTTAAAGCCAGTCTAGTATCCTGCTTCCAGCTTGATTGTTGTGACGTAAAGTAGGATGAGTATCTTGCTTCCAACTTTATTGCTGTGACGTAAAGCAAGATGATGAGATGAGACTAGTATTGTGCTTCGGGCTTGATAGCTGTGACGTAAAGCCAGTTTAGTATCTTGCTTCCAACCTGATGGTTGTGACGTAAAGCAAGACAATGTGATGAGACTAGCACTGTGCTTCCGGCTTGACTACTGTGACGTAAAGCCAGTCTAGTATCTTGCTTCCAGCTTGAGTGCTGTGACGTAAAGCATTAGCTATAAATAGTAGAGGATCTTTTGTATTAGCTTGAGTTATCTCTTGGCATTGTATTGGTTATCTATAATAAGGAAGTTTTGATGGGTTTTCTTCCCCTAGAGGGTTTCCCAGGATAAATGTTGTGTCTCTTGTGATTGTGTATTTCTCAGTGATCTTGTATTATGCTATTGTTATCTATTGAAATGCAAAGAACTATAATAATGGCTTAAACATTAACAGTTATCCCCTAGCCTAGGGATTGTTGCCGTCCTAAGCAAAATAAGTTGAAACTACCCCCAAACCAAAGATTACAATTACTTACAAAAGAATTAAAGATGTTACAATGATTACACAAGATACAAGTAGATACAAAGATACAAGAAAATCAAAGTGAGATCACACATGAGCCAAGCATGCCCCAATAGCACTTACTCTATTGGACTGCTTTTCAATGGCAACCATAAAAGCTCTCAAGACTCAAGAAGGTGATGCCTCCCCAAGTGGGATACTCAACTCCTTCTTGAATCACACCACAAGAGCAAGAAAGAAAGATATATAAATGTGTTAACCAAGTGCTCACATAAGCTTAAGATAATTATAGAGATAAACCATAAGATTTGCAAGTAAAGATTGTAAAGCTATTAAGTGCTTGCAACAAGTGTGTTCCTAAGCATACATCTAAATCCCCCCAACACACACGGATTATCTATGCAACTAAGTGATTAAGGAGTTCCTTAAAGGTTAAGTAAATTTTAGTTCCCTCCCCCTATACTATGTTGGGGATTTAAGCTTCCTCCTCCCTTGGCCAAATGACTGCCGGGTGCTCAAGATAATAAGGCAACGAGGCCCACCCTAGATTCCCAGGTCAGCCCTGACAGTAAGAGTACTTCCCGGAAAGGATCCCCTCCTGGAGGATCACAGGACGGTCCCCCGCCACTTCCTTCCGTTGTTTTCCTCAAACCCATTTTAGATGGTGGAGATGGCTGGATAAAGCTACCTAAGTTGTCTAAAATGTTGTTATGACTCGCGGGTGAGTCTTTAGGTGTGTTTGGTTAATTTTAGGAGTGTTTTAGGTGCTTGAAATTTGCGTTTTAGGCCCAAAACCGAAAATGAAAATGCTTAAAAATGAAGTGCTAGTGATGTAAATATTTCAGCCCATAAACATGAAATAACATGAATGTAAAAGCGTGCTTGAAATGTAATGCTGAAAATGTAACGTTTCAGACCATATCATAAGATAACATAAATGAAAAAAGCTTATAAGATAACCATCATTGACATAGCATTCCATTCACCATCAATAGCATGTAACTTTGCAAAAGGAAAATGCAAGAACAACTTGCCGAAATGATAACAAGAATAAGACTTAGAGATTAACCATTCATCAACACATATGTATGTTAAACCAATGTAAAGATAGATGTGCTTGAAATGGAAACTTAGCAATGTGAAAGATCTATATCCTAAACCATGAAAAGATCACATATGCTTAGAAGATAAATGAGATAAATGACTTAAGGAAAAGATTAGCTATATCACTTAAGCAAGACTTAAATCATTAACCCATGAGACATTTAGAAGCATAAAAAGAGAAATAACTTGAAAGAAAAGGCAAGATTGTTATGATGACTATTCTAGAATATATTAGACCATTAGAGCATATACATCATCAAAGCAAATAAATTTCCCTTTAGCCTTACGATTTTGGGTATTACTCTCCCAAGGTGTAGGCAATTAACATTTATCAAACTTAGAAATTGAAATAACTACTCACAATGACCAAGGTGGAGACAAGCTTACCATTTTTGGTCAAAGAGGGTTTAGAACAATTAATCAAATGAAGTAGACTTAACAAAAATGCAAACCACTCACAATGGCCAAGGTGGAGGCAAGCCTACCATTTTTGGCCAAAGAGGGTTGGGAATAAGAAAAACTTGATTGATTATTATATTAGCCACACAACCTTGCCTTGTAGACAAGTGGGGCAAGAAATAAAAAATGCTTATAAAGAATGAAACAAATAAGCTGAAATAATAGCAAATAAATGCAATATACAAGGAGGAAAGGGAAGGCATTCGTTACCCAACTTGTGGAGCCTCTTGGGGATGTTGTATGAGTGAATTTTGGCAGCATTTCCCCTTGTTCCTGGTAAGAATCTGCAAAAACCAGCAAGCAAAAGCTTGCTGGAAATGCTGCAAAACACAAAAAATGTTAAGAAAATTTTCTGTTTTTCCACAGAAAATTTCCACATAAAATCTCCAAGTTGAAATGTAAATATTTTGACCTATCTAAGACAAGTTAGCTACAAAAATATGATATGAATGAACAACAATATATCAGATCCAAATCAAAAGCAAGTAGTTTATGAAAGCTTTGGCTGGAAACCCCTCTAAAGTCTCTTCCAACCAACTCTTTTGAGGAAAATCTGCACACTTAAACAAGATGTGAGTCCAAAATAGCATAATATGATAAGATAGATTAGTAAAATGAACTAATTCACAATGCTAACTAACCAACATATATAGATCGACAACACTAATGTCAAATGATCTACCCAAACAAATTAATTTGCTCAAGAAACTAGTTAAAAACTCACAAAGTGTAAGGGAACAAGATCACCTCATGTGCAATAGACAAATCTGATTACTCTAGATTGATCCAAAATCCTCCAAAGCTTTTATTATTGAGCCCAAATGGGAGAGCCTTGAAGCAACTAATTGTTCCAATGCTCTCAAGAGAAATGAGTGAATGTGAGATGGCAAGAGCAAGATGGATGAGGCAAAAATTCAGTAGCATAACTTTAGCTTAAAGAATGGTGAAGAAAAAGGGTGAGGAAGGGTTGTACTTATACCTCAAGAGGCAAAGTGAAGATACTTGGATGAACTCCAAGTGTCACATCCCAATCAAAAGAGTCAATCTCTAAGAGAGGGGGCGCCCTACTTAGGGTTTTGGTGTGGATAGGTGAGGTGGAAGGTATGTGGGCCAAGGAAAGGTGAGGTGGGAGTCTAGGAGGGGCGCACCTCACATAAGAGGGGCCCACACCACATGACAAAGCCCAAACCAAAGGTTATGGGTGAGAGAGGGGAACACATACCCCTTAGGGGCGTGAGGTAGAGAGAGGGGCGTGAGTTAGGGAGTGAGATAGAGTGTGGGGGTTAAGGTTTAGATGATGTGTAGGTTTAGGAGGGGCACACCTCACATAAGAGGGGCCCACACAACAAGCCAAGTCACAAAAGTGAGGTTTGGGATGAGGGGGGCATGAATCCTCCTAGGACGTGAGCTAAAGAGTGAGGGGGAAAAGGTTAGGGGGTAAGTTAAGTGGGTAAAGAGGGTTGGTTAGGTTAGGATGGGGTTATCTTGCTCTTATCCACCTTAACATTCACTCAATAACTCATAAATTACAAAAATTTGACATTTCGGCAATGTCACTTTAGCAATTAAAATTGTTGTTTTCACTGATACTGACTCTGAGTGGACAAATGCATAGCAAACTTTGTCCGACTGAGCTGAAACTCGGTCTATGGGTGTAGGGGGTGCCTTTCCATTTCTTTTGAGCACAAATACCCCTATCAAAAACCCCAAGACCCAGTTTTTACAATATTTGCTCAAAAACATTTAATTAATTAAATAATTAAAATTCCAACCTTAGGAAAATTAATTAAATTTAATTAATTAAAAAAAA
>ML796214.1:90704-101447 GCA_009831015.1 Picea engelmannii
GACAAAGCTGGCTGAGAAAAGAAGAAGGGTCCTCCAGGACCATGCTCAGGTCGCTCCTGCTCTCGGTACTCCATGTCTAGGACCATGTGGGCCTCGAGACATGATCTCCTAGTTATCCCTAGATATCGGGGATAACAAGCCCAAAGATGAGGTGGAGAAACCACATAGTCACTCTGAGAGAGAGGAAGTTCCCGAGGAAGGCAGAGTGGTGGTAGAAACTCTTTTCCCCGAGGAAGAGGAAGAGGCAGAGGAGAAGTGAGGTGTTATGCCTGTGGAAAAACAGGGCATATGTCGTGGGATTGTCCTGAGAGGAAGAAAGGAGGAGGTGAAGCTCACATTTCGGAAGCGTAGAAGCGAGATGTTGAGGCAGAAGGTGCAGAGGATGGGAAATCCTTGATGATGAACAAGGTTCTCTTGAAGCAAGAGCAAGAGACTGAAAAGCCAATGCAAAGGAACAATTTGTTCATGACATCTTGCAAAACGAAGGACAGAGTTTGCAAGGTGATAATTGACAGTGGAAGCACTGACAACTTAGTATCCACAAAGATGGTGGAGAAGCTAGTTCTAGAGACGACTAGCCACCCGACACCGTACAAAGTCTCATGGTTGCAGAAAGGACATCAGGTAATAGTCACTAAGCAATGCCTGGTTGAATTCAAAATAGGTGGATATAGGGATGAAATCCTGTGGGATGTGATTCCCATGGATGTATGTCATGTTTTGTTGGGGAGACTCTAGCAGTATGACAGGAATGTTATTCATGATGGGAGGAGAAACACCTATACTTTGGAGAAGAATGGTAAGAGACACATGTTGCTGCCAATTGAAGAAAAGAAAGTGAAAGATGAAGCTAGCCCGAGCATACTTCTCATGAGTGGGAAGGAACTCCTGAATGAGGTAAAGAAGGAACAAGAGATGCAGTTTGTTGTAGTAAGGAAGTCAAGGGTCATCCTTACCAGTACTTCGATGGAAGATTTGCCGGAGGAAGTTCAGGAACTGCTATAGAACTTTGCTGATATAGTAGTGGATGAGTTTCCAAGCTCATTGCCACCTATCAGAAGTATCAATCGTCACATTGAATTGATACCAGGAGCAAACCTGCCGATCAAAGCAGCGTACAGGTTGACACCTCAAGAGAATAAGGAGGTGAAGAGACAGGGTCGGGATCTGTTAGACAAAGGATTGGTCAGGGAGAGCTTGAGTCCATGTGCAGTGCCAATTGTATTGAGCCCAAAGAAGGATGGTGGATGGAGAATGTGTACAGACTCGAGGGCCATAAACAAGATCACCATTAGATATAGATTTCCATTGCCAAGGATGGATGACTTGATGGATTGCCTAAGCGGAGCTAACTATTTTTCAAAAATAGATTTGAAAAGTGGATATCACCAGATAAGAATGAGGGAAGGTGATGAGTGGAAAACAACATTCAAGACAAATGAGGGGTTGTATGAATGGCTTGTCATGTTGTTTGGCTTAACGAACGCTCTGAGTACTTTTATGAGGCTGATGAATGAAGTGTTGAAAGGTTTCATTGGCAAATTCGTGATTGTATATCTGGATGATATATTGGTCTTTAGCAAGACTAAGGAGGAGCATTTGAGACATTTGACATTGGTGATGAAGAGGTTGCAGCAAGAGAAGTTGTTGATTAATCTGAAAAGTCCTCTTTTATGAAGACAGAACTCATATATTTGGGTTTTGTAATTTCTTTGAATGAATTGAAGATGGATCCCGAAAAGGTGAAAGCAATTAGAGAATGGTCGTCACCAAGGAATATCTTTGAGGTAAGAAGCTTCCATGGATTAGCAAGTTTCTATCGGAAGTTCATCAGAAATTTTAGCAGGATTAGCACTCAAATGATGGATACAGTGAAGAAAAGACACAAGTCTTTCAAATGGACAGAAGAGGCTGAGAGGAGCTTCAATATACTAAAGGAGAAAATAACGGAACAACCGATTATGGTATTACCAGATTTCGGGAAGACATTTCAGGTGAGGTGCGATGCGAGTGGAGTTACAATTGGAGCGGTCTTAAGTCAAGATAACAGACATGTTGCATACTTCAGTGAGAAGTTGAATGAAGCTAAAAAGAAGTACTCCACATACGACAAAGAGTTCTATGCCATAATCCAAGCCTTGAAGAAATGGATGCACTATCTCGAACCAAAGGAGTTTGTTTTGTATAGCGATAACCACACTTTGCAATTCATAACCAGACAAGAGAAGTTAAACCAGAGACATGCCAAGTGGATAGAATTTATGCAAAATTTCACTTTTGTTATTAAGCACATTTCTGGTAATGCTAACAAGGTTGTTGATGCATTGAGCATAAGAATTTTGATTCTGCAGGAGTTTCAAGTTGGAACCTTAGGTTTTGATCACCTTAAGGACATGTATCACAGTGATCCAGATTTCGGAGAAGCATATGAAGCATGTGCGAATCCTGTACTCAGAGACAGAAGCCAGTGGGACGAATATCTTATTCAGGATGGGTTGTTGTTCAAAGGATGCCAGCTGTGCATACCAAGATGCTCGATGAGGGAGAATTTGTTGAAGGAAAAGCATAACACAGGTCTAGCCAGACATTTCGGCCATGACAAAACATTTGCTCAATTAAATGGTTCATATCATTGGCCAGGAATGAGAGCAGAGGTGAAGAGGTTTATGAACAAGTGTAAGATCTGTCAGTATGCCAAGGGGAAGAAACATAACACTGGGTTGTATCAGCCATTGCCTATTCCAGAGAGGCCTTGGGATGCAATAAGCATGGATTTTGTGTTGGGATTGTCAAGGACACAAAGAGGAAGTGATTCCATATTTGTGGTGGTGGACAAATTTTCGAAGATGGCACACTTTATCCCATGTCAGAAGACTAGTGATGCAACGTATGTTGCAAATTTGTTTTTCAGAGAGGTTGTGAGACTCCATGGATTGCCCAGGAGTATAGTTTCAGACAGGGATACCAAATTTGTTGGTCATTTCTGGAGGACATTGTGGAAAAAGTTGGGGACAGAGCTATCTTTTAGTTCTGCATATCATCCACAGACGAATGGACAGACCGAAGTGGTGAATAGAATCTTAGGAGATTTGTTGAGGAGTTTGGTCACTGAACACCATAGTCAATGGGATCAGATTCTAGCACAGGCAGAATTCGCATACAATGACTCAGTGAACAGAAGCATTGGGAAAAGCCCATTTCAAATTGTGTATGGGATGAATCCGAGAGGAGTGTCGAAGTTGAGAGATCTGAAGCAAAGCGAGTTTAGGAGCACAGGAGCCGAAGACTTTGCTGCAAAAATGCAGGAACTTCATAATCAGATCAAGGAGCAGTTGAAGAGGAGCAACAATGAATACAAGCGTAGAGTTGATCAACACAGGAGGAAGCTTGAATTTGAAGTTGGAGATCAAGTTCTAGCACATTTGAGGAAAGAGAGGTTCCCAAGGGGAACATATAATAAGTTAAAGTTGAAAACGATGGGGCTGTGTAAAATCCTAAGAAGATTTGAGGAGAATGCTTATTAATTAGAGCTGCCAGAAGATGTGGGTATATCGCCCATATTCAATATTACAGACCTGTATCCTTACAGGGGGGATAGAACCAAAGGGTCAAAAGATCAAGGAGAGATCCAGTGGAGAAAGCAGATGCCTGTAGCAGAGAAGCTGCAAATGGAGAAGATCATAGATCAGCGAGTTGGTAAGACGACCATAAGGAAAACGTATTTTGAGTATTTGGTAAAGTGGAAAGGATGACCCATAGAAGATGCCAGTTGGGTTGCTGAAGCAGAAATCCAGAAGCATGGAAAATTGGTGCAGGAGCTCATGGACAAGAGTCCATGAATTTTTCAGCCAGAGGAGTATGATGCGGGAGCATTGCCAGCAAAGCACAAGCATGGAAGATAGTTGGGTGCACTAGCGCATATTTTGAAATGTTTTGAATTTCAAAGATCAATGTATTAATCTGACAAAGCTTTTTGAGTTATGAACATCTTTAATGATCGGAGGCTAAGCCATCACGTAAGATTGATGGGGGGGATGTATTTTTTTTTAATGATAAGGATCGTAGTACAAATTTAGAGCATCCGCTCTTATCTGTCTGACTCGATATTCATTGTAATAGATGTTAAGTAGTTGGTAGCATTTAATTTCGATAGGATAGCGTAAAGTAGTTGGAGGGAAAGGCTCGAAGAGCACCCTTTATATAAAGCTTTGTATTATTGCCTAATAGAAGTTGTTGAAAGGCTACTGAATTTAAGGGGGTAGATTGCCATTGTAGTCAAGAATTGGGAGATACAGGAAAACATTGTATGAATGTACGTAAGCTTCAGTTGAATAAATATAGCAGAGAAGTATTGTTCCAAATGTGTGTTATCATTGTGTCTATCGGAATGAATGAATGGTAGACCCTTGCTTGCTTTTAATTCTCTGTTATTCCTTGTTCTTGTATCTATGAATGCATTTGCAGGGTTGAATGTATGAGTCACTATGAAGGGTGAATAAGTTTCAATTGTTTCTCTTCTTTGAGTGAGTGCAAGGTGTGCATAGTGTCCGCAAGGAGTGCGTGAATGAGTCTGTTTTGACTCATAAGCTCATAAGAGATAACAAAAACTTGTGTATGCAAGGAGTGCATAAGTGTCTACAAGGAGTGCATGATAGAGCTTCAAACTCAAAGCTCAGAAGGAGTTGAGCGTGGGAGAGACCCGTTGCAAGCTGTACACAGGTCAAGATTTTGACTAAGTGTCGAGGATAGTGTTCAGAGGAACAAGAGGAAATTGAAGAAGTAAAGTTCAGGAGGGAGAACGGTGGAAACTCTTTGAGGAGAGAAGTCCCTGAAGCTCCATAGAGGCAGTGGACAAGATTCGTTTCAGAGGGAGATGAACGACTCCAGACCATCAAATCTGGGAGAACTACGTGGAGGGTAGCTGTAAGGTGTTCCAACACTTCAGAGTTCGGGAAGTTTGAAGGTTTGCCGAAAGCAGAGTCACGAAGTTTGAAGCCGCAACTTGACCTCAGCCGTTGATTAGGGGGAGAACACGTGGCAATGGATCAAGGAATTCGGAAATCGGGAGTCCGGAAGCCCATGGATGAGAGCGCTAGAGTTTTTCGAAGTCGCGAGACCCGAACGATAGCGAGGCCGACTAATCTAAGGAAACGCATGGCGGAAGCCCGCAGACTCGTAGGAGCGTGTTTCAGAAAAAGTTGAGGGAAGATTTCGGGATACCCCTGAAAGCCCGAACAACGAAGAGATAGGCCCACGGTCATAACCGTGGTCCTTTGGGAAAGGATCTGTGTGTGTGGGTAGAGTGGTTTTGGGTGCTCGCAGGGACCCAAGGAGTCGCTCCGACTTAGTATTTCGAACGATCCAAGACCGAGAGGTCGAGCAACGCTTTGGAGGGAAGGGGGTTTGCGCCAGGAGGCCGAAATATTGGGCATCTACAGCTATCCAGGAGGGCGCAACTTAGCTTGGAGGATCAGATCTGGCTCTTAGAGGGAAAGAAATCAATCTTGTACTTTCCCCAGTTCATTGGAGGCTATTATCTTCAGTTTTGGATCTTATTGTAGAAACTATTATTCCATCTTGGATATTATTATGGTATTTTCCAGATCTACATATCTATTGTATCAGGATCTCTCTATAATCTAAATAAAGGTCAGATCTGACATTATTGGTTCTATATTGGTGTTTCTTGTTGTATCTTGTCATTTCCTTATGCTATATGTTCAGATCTATATCTTCATGCATATAATCTTCATCCCACAAACCCTAATGTGCAACTTCATGAAGTAAACCTGCAAACACACAAGAGCAACAAATAACCATTAAATAATCAGTGTTTCCGAGCAAAAAATTGGCTTGGTAACATTACATGGTCAGCTGCTCCTTGAACACTGGAAGTCATGGAACCGATGATGCTACATCTCAGTTCCATGAAGTTTGGAAACTTCGTCGAAGGCCTGCTCTCCCTCAATGTGCTCCTAGGAGCCTCCTCTTGACAAAACTGGAAGAGGCGAACTCTCTCTTCCCATCGGAAGGTTGACTCTCCACATTGGAAGTCTGTGAAATTTGCTCACCCTTCGGAGTCTCCTGCTCCTTGTCCTCTGTCACTGACATTGATCCATGATCCAAGATCCCCTTGGATCCTCTTACAGGCTTGCCCTGCAACCTGTAAACTTTTCCCTCTCTAACACCAATGTTGATTGTTGTGTTAGGGCTAGCTCCCTCTGAATGCATGAACACTTGTTTGTTATGGAACAAAACTGCATAATCGTTTTCCTCCAGAGCTGAGACTAAGAGCAAATTCCTCCTCAACTCTAGGACATACAACACATCTACCACCTCTAGAGAACCTCCTAACTCCAGCTAGAACCTAACTATCCCAACTCCCTCTACACCACACTTGGCATGAATGCCAAGCTCCACATGCAGATTTGAGTCCTTCTCTGACCAACTGGTGAACAACTCATGTGTCCCTGTCATGTTCTCTGTCCACTGAGAAAAAAAGTAGCCAACTCCTGCAGCCTCCTACGGCTCAAATCTGCCTATTGTTGCCCTACCAGCTTCTCTTCTCCTTTGGATTGAACAGATCTTATGCAAAGAGTTCTTCTTTGCTCCATCTATGAGTCACCGACTCCAATAGACCTTTCATCCCTTGATCTCTAGATGAAAGTCCTTCTTCACTCATCTGAGATCTCCTCGAGTCACAGTGCTTCGTGGCTTAAGCACTTGAGAAAAAGTCTGTCTTTTCTCCAAAGTGGATGACTCAGGCACATGAGCAAAAGTGCTTCTTTACTTCTGTGCCCTAGATTTCTAGGTGAAGGACCTATCTGAGATCTCCATGTTGGCTTCCCAGAACCGACTGCCCACTACCCGAATTCTACTGCTCGCTTCCCAAACGCTACTGCCCGTTGCTCGGACTTACTGCATTCTACTTGACTTTTGCCCAGGGTCTATTTGGGGTTGCTCGAGCTTTCTGCTCACTGCCCAGCTACTTCTCTGGGCTGCCCGACAGCTCTGCTGAGCTTGCCCGAGGCTTCCTGGGCCCTCTGTGGTCTTGGTTGCCTACTGGTTGTGTTGGTGGCAATTAGACCTGCCCTGGCGACTGTGGTTGGTCAGCTGCCAACTGCAGCCACTCCATGTGCCCGCCTCCTTTCCACCTACACCAACGTCTGTTCAACAGCCCATGTTTTCTCTTTCGTGCAGCCTCTGCTACTCCCGAACCTTCCTCAATCGTCACCCGCCACCCCTGCACCTGCACCCTTCTTTGTCGGCTCTCATGGCGCTCTGCTAACAACTTGTTTGTTGCGGCGGCTGCCCCAACTCAACTAGTTGGCGCGTGAGTCATGAAATATCCCTGATCCGGTGGATCTAGATATGCACTACTCAACTTGATGTTTTGGCTCTCGGATCTAATACTCTAGGGGTTTCTGGATGCATTTTAGTTTCTTTGTCTTAACATGCATGGTGATTTTGCATGTGTGTGTTCAGATAGAATGATGTTTTACAATTATATCATGCATGCGAGTAATAAAAGAACTAACACAACTCAATAACATGTATTATGTGAAATTGCAGGAAATACAACTCGCATGCGGAAAGAAAAGAACTAATCATCAGCTAGATCTCATGGATCATCACTGGAATACAATGCAAACTAACATAAAATACCCGTGATCAGAAGATGTGAATGGGTCTGCAACATGCACGGATAGATCGACTACATGCAAACCCCAGAAGCTCACGACAACTGCTGCAAATGAATGATATATTCACCCTGGTGGCTACACTCGTCCAATCGGCCTGAAAACTGTCCCAAACTGTGTGCCCTGGCCTCTAAGCTCCTCCTGATATCTGGCAGACTGAAGATCGGCTCACTGAAGCTGTGAATGGACCCCAGATGAGATCCCCTAAGGGTTTGTGCACCTCCTTGGCTCTGGCAATCCGCCCTGATGATTCCACCGTCGGAATCGGATGATACCTGTCTCAAAATGAGCGCCCTAGTCTCCTCTATAATGGGTCGAGAGGGTTTCCCCGGATCTAATCCGGTGAGCTCTCTGGAAACCCTAATGTACCTCCCCAAGTGCTACGCACTTTCTGGCTGACTGATGCGCACAGGAAGAATCCTTCGTCGGAATATGATGGCGGGTGGCTTAAAAGAAGCACCTAGGCTCCCTCTCAACTGGGTCGAAAGGATATGGCGAGATCTGCTCCGGTCTCGTCCAGCTACACAAAATTGTCTCTCAAACCCTTGCGCACTGACTGAACTGGGTCTGAAGATCACTAATATGGCACGATGAAATATCTGGATGGTACTTCCGATAAGCTAGGGTGTGTCTTCCAACACCGAAACCGATCTACGGTGGTGGTTTCCTCTAGAAATCCACAAAATATAAGTTGAGGTTGACTTCCTCCTCTGGAACCTATTTCTCAATTCACAAATCCATGATAATGAGAGAATATGAGCCCTTATCTCTCTTTTATACCCCTTTTCACCTTTTTCCCCTTCAAGTGACTTTTAATTCATCTTTAATATTTTCTCATAAAATCACTTTATTAATTTAATGAACCTTTTTACTCCAAAAGTGATTAATTCACCTTTATGATTTCTTCGGCCACTGAAAGCCACTTTTCATCATCCTATCTTGTAGATATTTTTTCCCTGGTTCCAACGAGCTATTACACTAAGGTATTTCACCAAGAAGTAAGCTCTAAATAGTACCTTTAGTGTAATTAATTAAAATATGCCCATTAATAACCCCGTTTTACGAAAATCGTCGGAACGCAACCGAACCAAGAACAAGTTGTGCGGAAATGATCCCGATGATGAATAATGGTAAATAAACTAAGTTGGGCCCCATAAAACTCATCCAAACTCTCTGAGCTCATTGATGGCGTAGTCTCACCCCTCTGACTTGGCTAACTCAAGCCTCCTGAAGTGACTCTAACCGCATAATAAGGGAATCCAAAAATGGGGACATGACAAGTCGTTGGCTCCCTCTGCCCTTTGTCGAGCCTATTATTCCTGTCGTGACTCCCTTGTTGGAGCCCAATACTCAACACACCAGATAGCCCGTGTTTCTTGCTCACACAGATCCACGCAGATCTTCACAATGGTTGCCACAACAGCTGGGGCCGTATGTTGTACCACTGTAGCCTTTTTTTTTCCTTTTTTAAAAATTTACCCTGCAACCTACAAACAATAAAAAATTTGTGCAACAAAATCGTGATCTTGTGTACCTGGTTCCTCCTTCAGAGATGATCACACTCTGATACCATGTTATATTTTTGAACCCAACACCAGACAAATTATTTCCTAGCAAACCCTTGCTTCAATAAACTTATTAAGCAAATTTTACTAAATAAAAGCACGACTGAGTGTTAATGATCTAAATTAATAAATCAGTGGAAGCATGATAAGAAACCTTACACATTGCACACGTAATTTTCTAGGTAAATACCACTGGAAAAACCCCTAAGGAAAAACCAGTACCTTGTTGATTTTATTAGATAAAATCTAGGCTCCCGTCCTGGGATAATGGCCCACCTGAAAATACAGATCAGCAAAATAGCCTAGCCTATCACACCTGGCTACTACTCCTTTGCTACCCCTTTGCTTCTTTCCTCAGACCCTGCCCCTGCACACTTGGATGAAAGTTCTTCTCCACCCAATCAATGAGATCTCCTATCTCACTCTGTGTGTGTCTCCTCCTCTCACTTAGGCTACCTTTTATAATCTTGAGTTTACCCTAAATCCAAAACCCTAGATCTCCGAAGTGATCAATGGTTGAGATTAGATCTCACCTTCACTTTAGATCTAATGGCTAGGATTTAATTTAACTCACTAATGCCAAATACTTAGGCATTTGACTTAAATTAAACTCCATTAATTACAAAAGTACATTCACTTCAATAATCACTTTATCAAAGTGAATCTCCTAAGTCTTGAGAGGCATTAAGGATGACTTCCACATGTTAGAGAGAAAACCGACGTGGAAGTGTCTGTCTGATGCTACAAACATCAACATCTACATTCTCTTTTGCTTCATCTACAACAGTGTTTCCTTCCTTGCATGATTACAAATCTGCAAATTTGAAAATAGGTGAAATATCAATCTTATGTGTCAAATCTCTCTTGTATACATGGCTTCCAAACTTTCTTCGAATTTTGGATGGTCCTATCTTCTTTAGTTTCAAATTATTGTGCATGCCTTTCTGATAGTGCTTCTTCCTCAAATTACCGTTGTTGAGATCGCAAGAAATAAATGAGGATCATGGAACCAACCAGCAAACCCTAAATCAACATAAAAAGGAGAAAATGAACCCATGAACAAGAGAAACATGAGATGTAGGTGCGTGTAGGCTAAAGAATCAATCAAAATGAATGAATAATCTTACAAATGAGGGTGATTGTGTATTTGTGCACACTCTAAGGTGGGGCGCCCTCCCCAAGAGGGGTTATGGGCCCACTAATCTAGGTCATCCCTAACTACCCAGATATAATATAAATAAAATGTTTAATTAGGCCAGATTTTAAGCCAAAACCATAGACACACTCAAAATACACATAAGATGGGTCATCCCATGGCCTTATGTGAAGATTACACCATCATTTCAACACCTCCCCTTAATCTGAGCATGCGATTATGGAGAAATATGATGAAGTACAAACAAAGAAGTGGGCATACCCAACTCAATAGAAAGGCAATCGTAGCTGAAATATAAAAGAAAGGGGGTTTGTGATTACCT
>ML796214.1:101547-132646 GCA_009831015.1 Picea engelmannii
ACCCACGCAGGGGTGCGGAAATTTTGTTTACAAAATTTTGATGCTGGAACATCAGACACCAAGTAGAACCAAGATGATATTCGACATAGATGAATGCTTCACGGTACGTGAGTTGACCCCTGTGCTGCATAGGCGGTCAACAGACCCATTAATCAATTGGCAATGAAGCCATGTTGGATCCTTCTTGTCTTTAGGAGCCATGGAAACAAATAAAAATCTGCAAATAAAAACCCTGTGTGTTTTAAGTTTTAAGTTTTAAATTTTAATTGCTAGAGGCTAGAGCCTAGGAAAAAAGTTGAAAACAACAATATTTTTTTTGTATAAAAAAACAACATTTTTAAGGGGAGTAAGTGCATAGTTTACAATGTACATATCTTGAAAACAAGCTCCAAATCTGCCCAAGAAATAAGCTCCAAATCTGTCCAAGATATATGCTCCAAAATAGCTCCAAATATGCTCCCAAATTCGGCAAAATAACTCTCCAAATAAACTTCAAGAAAAGAGGCAAAATAACTCTCCAAATGAGCCCAACAATCACCTCTCCAAAGCAGCCTAGCAACCTCTCCAACTCAACCCTGCAATCAGCTCTCTAAACTCAAGAAAAACCCTTAGCTCAAAAACTCAAGAGAAGCCAAATGAGTAGTGTGAGTGAAAGAGAGGGGGTGGGGTTGGCTTTTTAGCTTCATTAGGGGCTCTAGACAATTCTAGAAGCTTCCCATGCATGCCCCCAACCGTAATTTTTTTAAAAAATAAAAAATTCCCTCACTTTTCCGTCCGCGGGCCTCATTGGCAAAAAAAAAACGGTTCTGTACGGAACCAATCTGGAGCGGTTTGAGGGGCTGGTTTGAACCGGTCTGGGTCTGGAACCGGTCGAACTGGCCGGTTTTTCCGGTTCCGGTTCGATTCTTGTAACTATGGGTGAGACCATGTTGGTGGGAATCCTGAGAAAACAACATGGTTAAATGGATCAGCAGTATAGTGAACCAGTGAACCAATACCATGTTTGAAAAACTCTCCTCATTTGGTGCCCTACTGGTGGTCATCTCCCAAATCCCTTATCAGATATACAAGTCCCAGAAAATGTGACAAGAATATTGAGGGGGGGGGTGACAAGGACTTGAAACTGCCCGGGGACATCATAAAGGGTGGCCATAAGGGTGAACATGGAGTAGTGGGGCATGTGAGTCAATGTATGGAAACTACTCTAAGTTTAAATTCAACCTGATTGAATTTACAATGAAATGAAATTATATTAATGTCCACAAGTGACCAAAATAGGTCAATGGGACTAGGAAGGACAGCATTTGACAACTGCAATAAGGAGTGCCTAAACCATCTCCTTAAACAATACTAAAATTTATGGTTAAGGAAAGAAAGAAAGAAAGAAAGACTAGACAATAAAAGAGACATGGGAGGGAACTTCAAAAGGGTAACCCTAGAAAGTGAAATAGATAATACTCTAGGAGAAGAAAGCCTGCCAGTGACAATGATGCACTATGACAGGTCCTCTAGAAAGCAGCCAAGACTATGGAGGCTGGGGGAGAACAACATCGTAGCTAGCATTTGAATCAGAAGAGGAACCATCATCATCCACCACCACAAATGTGCCAAGGCTGAACCCTATAATGCCCTCCAGAGAGTGATCAGGGATGAGAAGACCTAGTTGCACTATATCTAGAGGGAGAATTTGGGAACCCCTTGCTGTACCTCACCTAACATCCAATGCCGAGGCCGACGAACCCTTCTGAGATAAAAGAAATCCAGTGATAGGTATCTGTCCTCAAGTTCTATGTTGAGAACAAGAAAAAGGTGGCAGTCCCTCTACACCAAGTGTGGAGACAGTGGGATGAGGTGGACTTGTGGTCTCTTGTCCACGGGAGCACCATTTCACTGATCTATGACTGTCCATGACAGTGAAACCGCTATCAGCTAGGCACTTGATACCTCCAATGGCCCAGAGGAGCTGAAAGGAAGAGGTAATCAACTGAGCAGGCCTTGAAGGTCCATGCAGGGCACACTGTCTAAAAATAACTGCCTCCCAAATATATAGGGCTAGGCATCTCTGGTTTGGTTACCGGAAGAAGGGATTTACCAAGGTCTCTGTATAAGCAGTGAAATCTCTCCCAGATCTCGTAGTAGACGGGACACCTGAAAATGAACTGCTCTTCCGTCTCCACCTCTTGGAAGGAGCAAAGGCAGCAATCATGCCCACATGTGGAATCTGGAATTCAATTATGATGATTTCCTTGTCAAACTGTCTACATAGCACAAGAAGGTATCATTTTCCTTCATTGGGTAAATTTAATCCTCATCATTTTAATAATATTTTAAGGGTGCAGATTGCATTGGGCTTAGAAGTTAGAACCTTCATCCAAGAGGAAACAAATCTATTAAAAAATATTTTTATGTAGGCTCGTGGTATGGAAAATAAATATTATATTGAATGAGTTTCTGGAATACTTTTCCATGCAACATTCTGCCATTTTTTAGCTGTGGAGCTGAACTGTTCCTTACCCAAAGGTCATGCATGTAAGATTTATTTCAAGTCAAAACAAATATGTTGAAAATATTTCAGATAGTTTGTACATTCTCAAATGAAAACACAAACTCTTCATAGGCTTTCTTGTGGAACATGCAATGTTTCAATTTTCCAGCTGTAGCCACCCTTCACTTGCTCTAATTCAGGACCCAAAGTTATGTTTCAACTTTCAAGTCTGTTTCCATCAACCAACCTTTCTCATACCTTTTTCCTCTTTATAAGAATTGCTGCCAAGATTTTGAACCCTGCCGTGTTGGGAATTACCTCTTGTTTAATGCCTGCTTTCCATTTAGAATCATTACTTCCATTAATTCTGCAACATCCTTCTTATTACCCAACTCTTTAACAATACCTGATTTCGCTGTTATCGTGGGGGAAATTGCGTGAAATCTTTTTAGGTTGGCTTTGTTTCTTAGACTACGTTATTGTTAGTACTCTGTTTCCAAAGTTTAAATATTGTGTAGTTTGAAGATTCTTTATCATGTATTTAAATTGCACCAGCAATAGAACTTGAGCTTGTTTGGAGGGAGTAAATTGGGTAGAAGGTAAATAAGCAGTGCTTTCTAGGCAATAGTGGAAAACCGGGGAGTGGAATTTGCTTGTGGTCCATCTTCAGCTCTTACTAATTAACAGTTTGTGTTGTATTACAGATCACGATTATAAGAATGCTGGCTAGATATCCTATGGTTCAATATAGTGAAGACAGCAGGCAAAGTCTACAAGATTCTAATAACGTAGAAATGTCAGCTCGATTAGATCAGCGTATTTACTTTCTCAAGGAAGAAATGTCAATGATTGAAGCTCGACTGAAAAGCATACACCATGATTTTACATTGTTGAAGATGCATCTGCAGGAACTAGATCAACTTAATTCCAAAAACCAACAAAATGTGCAGACTTTACCATAGTCTCCTTAAGGACCTTAAGGAGGCGGATGTTTACTGTTGATGCTTGAAAGTTCTCTCCATATTCAGACAATTACATGACAGATTGGAGATCCTGATCAGAACTTTGTTTCGGTTTTAAATACTCTACCTAGTAGCCAGTGGATATAGATTGAATAAACTCAGGAAATTAGAGGGCAACTGTGATTGCTCACCTTTTTCTTAGTCAAAAATAAAGTCAGAGAAGACTAGTTGGCAGCTATAATTCACCAAATTTTCTTTTTTGTTACAAGCCTTGGTGTATCATCCCTTCTGGATTATATTGCACTTGCCATTTTTTCACCATGTTATATAGCTGTGGTTTTTAGCAAGTGCAATTTTTAACGTCAAATCTGTATAAAAGCTAGAGTAGACTGAAAGTTGTAACCGTTATCAATCAAATTTTAGGAACACAATTGTGCACCTCTTGCACAAACATGGGTGTGAATTTCATATTTTTTTTTTTAGAAATCAATAAACTGTGTCGGGCTTATGATGAGAAATAAAACAATAATTTCTTATTTTATACAAAAGAAACTTAGGCTGCGAAGACATAATCTTACATGATTTGCTGCATATTGGAGCCTTTTTATATATGTTTTCACAGCATATGCCATAAATATAATTGGGCTGACATGAAAGATTTATGTGCTTAAAATAACCAATGCCCCTAAGAATGATGATAATGATAGTAATCCATCACATAATAATGATCATTTAGTTCGAAAAGTCGGCAGTAAGATTCCAATTTCCAACAAACGGTTTGTCACATTTGAAAACAAAAATCATTGGATTGAGTCATGCTAAATATAGGTTTACAGCTCAAAACATCTTTTTTGATGCACCACAGAACAATGAAAGGTTTCAAGCTATATTGGATGTATGTTGCTAGACACAGGCATCTCAAATGTTGTTGGTGAAATTCTCAGCGTGCTTTCAATAAAGAACACTCACAAAGTCACATTGTCCAAATGAAGAGAGACCATCCTCCTTTTAACTGTTCCTGGGAATGAGGAGCTTGGGAAACAAAACCTGCTTTGTTTCTCTGGTTTGGCCTTGTTTAGCCAGAAATATGTGATGTCTATTTAGTTAGTATGCTGGTGTTATGAACCAAATGATTCATTAAAATGAGTGTTCATTGACGGAGACAGCAAAAGATCCGACATTGAAAAGAGTGTGAAGATGAGCTAGGGCTGTTATTCTCTTGGTCCCTTAGGCTGTTGACGTCATTAAAATCATTCATTCATTCATTGAGCACAAAGACTCAAAAATGTAATGTCAAAAGAGAATAATAATCATACTAATATATAACTGATATGAATGTGATTATAATTGAACAATGTGATCTTTTTATTATTGCTGAAGAGACTACGATGTATGATCGTGACTCTCAAAGGTTTAATTAATAATAACTAATAATTATTATTATTATATAGTTAGGTTTTAGTATATTTAGTATATAACATGCCTTCTTGTTAAAAGATGCTTTTCCTTCAAAGCAAGAGAGTTGCTATTAGTTCTAGCTTGTAAGTCTTGCACTTGATGAGATATTCTTGATGTTGCCCTACGTTGAGGAAACGAGACAAAGACAATAAGATCTTCAAAGCTTCAAATAAAATTATCACAACTTAAAATATCGATCCATCCTAGGTTGATTTTCTTCAGGACTGTGTTTTTAAGGCTATCAAATTGAACTTCTTCGTTTACAACTCCGAGTATATATCTTTGATTATGACTCCAAGTTTTATTGGTACTAGGATTCTTTGGAATGTAAAGAGTGCCGTTTTTGTTTAAAGTAAGATTAAGACTAGTAAGTACACTGTTCAATGTGATGACTCTTGTGATTAGGATGGTGATAAAGAATCCTTGTAACTCACTTCTTGATCAGGATTCTAGGATATTCTTGATTCATTTTAGTTTGTGCATTCAAACCTTCATCATATACTTGTGTCGTTTTTTCGATCCATCATATTTTGTCACTTGCGATACTTTGATTTTTAATTTTGAATGATTTTGTCTCCTTATGCTTATTTTGCACTTCAACTTCTGAAAACCTTATTGATTACTTTGACTTTTAATTTTGAATGATTTTGTAAAGGTCTCCTTATGCTTATTTTGCACTTCAACTTCTGAAAAGGAGATTGCGTGCAAGAGAAGAGGGATTCCATTCAGAAATAGGGAGAGGGTGTGAGGCTCTCCATATGAGAAGAAGAACTAAAGGATTAACTTATTATGGTTAAAGGGAGAGAGAAAGAGAAAGGATCTCTGAGAGTTTGTAGAAAGAATGAACCGAGCAGAAGGTTGCAAGCTTGATGTTGAGGGAGCATCTGATAAACCTCGCAGAGATTGTGACAGAGAAAGAATCTATGAGAAATTGAAAAATTTCCTTAGTGATATCATGGCTTGCCACGGGGGTGGCCAGAGCGCTAAGAATGAATGCCTCTAAGCCTACGGTTGGGTGGAAAGGAGAACACCCACAGTCAGTTGGTCGGTGATCGAATGTAATAGATAAGTATTTCATATACCCTTTGTGCTATAATTGAAATGAATGGTTGGATGTCTGTGTCAAAGACTAAAATTTGCATTGCATGATTAATATTAGTAATGCTTATTGTTCTTTTGTGAACCCTTGCATTTGAATGGTTTTTGTTTGCCTCTGCTTAGCAGCAAGAGAACTATTAGACTTGGGTATTCAAATGAAATTATGAATAATATTGTGGTTTATGTGTTGGTTGGAAAACCCTTACGGGAATTTTCCCAAGGATTGATTTTGTAATGTAAGATTTGGGGCAGACTTCGTTGGAATGCTTCAGTCCTGTCGAACCCTCGAAAATATCTTCCCCTATGTTAGAAATTAAGTTCTTTGAATGGAAGGTGCTTCCTTCAAACCATTCGTCCAAGAGACCATGGACTCATACCCATGGCCTTAACCAAATATTGGCTAAGAGTTAAGAGTGTAGCCTATGGAACTTGAAAATTTTCCATAGGACCAGGTCCATGGAACCCTTCGTTGCACTCAAAAAGGAGCTAAGTTATTCATGACTCTTGGAGTCTAGAGCTTCGGGGTCAATGAACATTGAAAAACCAACTGTAGGAAACCTTCTGGTATGATTACCAAAGGGGTTTACCGATATATGGCGGTTTCCTTAACTGTGACCATGGGATATGTCCCATCATTAAACCCTGATCAACTTCTTAGTCGCAAAATAACATGAGTCGTAGATCTGAGGATACTTCAGGATCTCCCCTGACCATTGGATCTACGTCAAGGTCATTCTAGCGTTGACCATTGCGGAAGAAAAGTAGTGTTAAATAGGTGGAACCCTCGAATGCTGAAGTCACAAAGTGACAAGGACCGTCGATCTGAAGAATCTTTGGAACCTCTCTTAACCATTCAATTTAGACCGTGGTCAGTTCGGCACTGACCACTCTAGGAGTAAAAAGGGAATTTCAATAGCCAAACCCCTAAACACCAAAGTCATGAAGCAATGTGGACCATCGATCTAAGGATCCTTTGGGACCCTTCTTGACTGTTAGATCGAGCCTAGTGAAAGGATAGCGGAAAGTACTCCAGCGAAGTCCTACTCTGGGAGGTTCAACATGTTGGTGAATGAGAATATCAATAGAGCGTCAAAGGCTGGAGTGATGTGGCATGTTGATGTCACCTAAGGTGATGTGGAGCCATAGTAGGTGTGCCACGTGTCACCCTGATTTGTGACTTTCACAGACCTTATGTTTCAATAACATCTTGACACATGTCACCAATTGATTGGACCATGTGTCACCCTTGTCTTCTTCCAAATGTCTTCTGTTGGATCAAACCAAGGAAGATTATGGGTCATCAGATCATTATTCAGCTCTCTGGTTAAACCCCACTTTGGGTGATTCAGGATGCAAGGCGTGGAATTTCCCCAAAGCACTGAAGGCTGGAGTGACGTCAGCAGATGACCAGGGATGATTTTAGGGGCTAAATTTCGCTCGTGGGCTAATTTTCCATGGTTTTTCCAAAAACGAGATTTGCTATTTTAAAAATGATTCGCCCAAATTCTATGGGATAAAATTGTTTTACCTTAAAAATCACAAAAAAATTATAAAAACTATATAAAATCCTTAGAAATTTGAATATTTTTACAAAAATATCGCCAATCATTTATAGTTGGCATATGAAGGATTAGTAACATTCGCCAAGGTTTCTAAATTTTAAAATAAATTTCCATCCTTAAAATCATCCCTGCAGATGACATGGATAAAGTACACGATGGAGTTCAACTGTGTGACAGAGCCACTATTTGTCGGCACGTGTATAAGCCACGTGTCCTACTGATTTATTGTATATGGTATATAGTTGGAGAGATGGATACCACGTGTCAACGTGGCATCATCACCACATATCTTCCAAGTGGCATATGGTAGTAGAGACACCTGTGCAGAACACCATGTACGCAACAGGGACCCACTCTGAAAATTCAGAACTTCGAAACTCCGGGTGTTTGGAGTGCTAAGATGCAAGCTCCAAAAAGGACCAAAGGTCAGAGCCACATGGCAAGATTCTGAGGTCTTGGGACTTTGTAGGATATGTGAGTAGAGAAAAGGGTGTTCAGTGTCAGAGCATCGAAGCATTGAACGCAGAAATCCCTTAAGCTTATGCGTTGAACAAGGGAGAATCTGAGTCATTGTATTTAACAGTGGATTGATCTCCACCATATATGCAGGAGTGCTAGGAAACTCTGGGACTTCGGGACTCAGGGAATGTTTCAGACATGGATAGGAAGGAAGAAGGGCCTAAGGCCCGGTAATCGTGAAGGCATGGGGAACAGTCCATGTAACTGTCCCTCTAGTGGTCATGTCATCGATAAAGGATGACAACCTTGGTCGAGTCTGTGCCAGGTGGGATGGTACGAATGAGGTGAACCCACGTGGGTGGCACATGGAATTTGACCAATGATGCCTAAAGAGCTTGGTAAGGGCATAATGTCCAATCCATAGCTCAGATTTGAGCATGGTAACAATTGTTGGAAAGCTCTTGATGAGAAGAAGATCACATAGATCTTGGGAAGAGGATTCTATATGATTGAGAAAAGAAAAATTATTATGCCCCATCACTTAAAAAATTACTTAGGGGTCACATGTGTTACAAAGTGGTATCAAAGTGGGCAACAACACTTGGCCTACTTGGGCTCATGAAAGAGTCAAGTGATTATTTTTCTTTCTTAGAAAACTTTAAGGGAGAGGGCACCCTTCCCTACCCTATCTAGCAGAGCATGATTCAAACACAGTCTTGGATGAGGGAGAACACTCATAAGTCTAGTTTACCAAGGCTAAGATGATCATGTTGAGAGTATTACTATCATATGGAAATTATATGCATAAGTTCATTAAGGAGAAGGATGTAGATTAAAATTCAGTTGGGATTTTACCCAACGATATTGAATCATGCTAGATTGTGGCAGAAGAAGCCTATCATTTATTTTGGAGAAATGATATCCAGCCCTACAAAAGTGGGATTATGCCGAGGGGAATTAATAATAAAACTTGGATGCAAATGACATAAACTTGTTTTAAGGAATACTTGAGTCCATATGGAAAATGGACTAAATAGGTGGAAGGAATTGCCAAAAAAATGGGCTTATGAAGCCTTTGTTAATTAAAAGTGTTAGTTAAATGAAGGATTTGGAATTGGGAGAACAATCCTCCATGTCTCGAGGTCTCATTGGAGTAGGTGAGATCAACCTAATTGACCTATTATAACTTAAAAATTTCCTACTAGGGTAATCCCTCTTTGTAAAATAAAAGAAGTCATGAGGACTGAGAATGAACCTCATGGAAGAAGTGAAATGACATGAGCAAGTTCAAAAGCTGCATGGTTGTGCTAGGTAATTTTGTATCCCTATTAAATTAAGGGCATGTCTAAGTAAGAGGAATGGGTTTGGTGACCATTTTCTAAAAAGGGAGAGCATGTGCAACTCTCTGGATCTGAAGGCAACTGAGAAACAAAGTTGTTTTTGGGTGTAGGAATTGTTGAGAAATGTTATTCTAATCAAGTTGATAAATGGAGCTGCAGAAATATGGAGTGATTGAGAAAGCAATCACATCAACCTCCCTTGCTTGGTGGATAGAAAACTAATCTGCCAAAATTATTGTGGGAGGAGGAAAGTGACCTCTGTCCCCGACTGTTGTTGAACAGAAGGAAGAATTTTGGGTGTTGTTGTTGCAAGAGTTGGTTCGAGGCTGTAAAAGAGCCAAGCCTTAGCACATTTTAAATGAAATAATAATTTGTTGATTGATCAGTCATAGAAGGATTCTAGAACTAGGTCTGAAATAGATCTTTCAGTCATTTATAAATCAGAAACGAAGAGGCATGACCTTGTTTTCCTAATGTTATCAGACTAATCGGTAGATGCGGACATTAACAGATCTCCCTAGATCCACCTGGATCTAGAACAAAACAGGACAGGACATGACTCTTTCCCTAAGTTTTGACCATTGAATTAGCTAGTAGGAAGGAACAAGTAACATACCTTTGTATAGCTTCCTAGGGTCTTTGTTGCTCCCACTTCGCTTCGGTGCTCTCTTGAAGTCAAGACCAAGACAACACAAACCAACCAAAGTGAAGATAGCAAAGTATATTCAACTGTCAACTTATGTGTATGATCAAGGAATTACACAATAAAGTGAGAATAGTTTTATGGCAAAGGGACATGTCGATGTATCATATTAATTGAAAGTAGAAGATTACAACCTGATCGCCTTGATGTCGCAAGCTTCCTTTCGGTGGCTCTTGGCTCCAACACACACACTTGCTCAATCCTTGTATGAAGAATATCAAATCCTCTTGATAGACTTGCTAGAGTCTCCAAGCATTTGTTCAAGATAGGTCCTTCACACAATTCTTTCACCAATTCTCCAATGAATATTGCTTAACCTTTTCCATGAGAATTCCATCAATATATAGGAGAGAATGATATGGTTACTTGGATAAGAATGATCCCACAATATCATGGAATCTAGTACAAGGATAACCATTTGAATGCCAACCCATTCTTCTAGAAGATTCCCTTCTAGAACCATCGAGAATTCATCTTTTTCCAAGCTTTAGAGAAGGTTCGCACCCTAGCTATGTAGCACAGTGCGAGAAGTCTACACCCTAGCTTAATGCAGCCTGCGAGAATGGGTCATTCTCGCACCCTAGTATATTAGCAGCCTGCGAACTCTCTTCAAAAGTATGTTTTCTGGGAAGAGATGAATGTCTATTTTCTCAGGATAAAGTTCTTATGAGGAGCCTGAGTACACCATCATCAATACACCATCATGATGACCAAAATCGTGGGTAACAAAATGCCTCCCAAAGTATGAGGTTGGAATCAGTGACAGCCGAAAGACTTTGTAAGTTGCATGTGTGTGTCGAAAACCAGGAGCGCACTTAATCGAAAACCTGTGAACAATCAAGCATCTACAGAATATCATATATATTAATTCTGAGGTAGGCATTCCCATACTCAGATCACAGACAGGTGACATTGTAGACATAGGTCATGGCCACCAATCATACACTGTGGATCCATGCCGTCAAAGTATAGCATAGCCACCAGGAATACATTGTGGATCTATGCGAGAAAATTCAAATTGAGATGACATAGCCACGAGACATACACAGTGGATCTATGTGTCGCAGATTATACATATTAAATCACAACCTGGACAAAGAGATGATATCCAGGGTCTTCAATCTCATCACCCAAAAGTACGAATCTGACCATGTGATTACATGTGTTGAAGTCGAACATGGCAGAAACCACTTGATTACCGGTCATTGATAAAACCGTTAACAAGTGTGAGGGAAATCACCATTGATTTCAATGCCTCCCAAGGTACACTAGTACAATCCATCGAGCGTGAATGAATGAGTTGAAGTCGAACATCCAACGGAATCTTTCGATCAGGGGTCAATGATGTAAACCCACTGTCGAAAGCGAGGAAACTTGCCATTGAGGCATGCAAGTTCCAAGGTACCAAATAATTTCTAAGTCTTGTTTCCAGATAATGAGCTGAAGTCGACGGAACAAAACTCGTCACAGGAGGGCCTTGATGTATCCCCCATCAATGACATGAAATGAGTAACAGATTTTGAAGGTGAAACAGAGTATGATGCAAGTTGAACTAGACACAAGGAAGGCCGACACGGAGAGAATGGACAACTGCAGATGGCCGACTCAATAGAGGTTTCGGATGAACTTCGCTTGAACATATGAACGACACGACCAATGATTTGGCAGCATTGACTCAAAGATGACATAGGGAATGACCTTGTAGCAAATTGAATGAGAGACAAATGGATTTCCCAAACCGGCTTCAAATAATGAATAGGGGGTGTCATGTTCAAGAGCGACACTTACTTCCAATCAATACGAAGATGATAACATATCCCTTTCCCAAATTTTCCCCCACCATTTCTTGCGAGTACCTCTTTATTTTTTCGCAAGCTTGAGGAGGATAACATATGCTTGTTGATATAAGTTTATCCTTCGGATAAGTCCTTCGGAGTATATTTAACAAACCCTAAGAAGGAGTGGTGAGGTCCCATTATGGGTCCGTCAATGTTTGTTTAACGAGTCCAAAGATAGAAAACTCAAAGGTTTTTCATGATTATAGAGTCTAGAAAAACACTTAAAAGAGAACTCTCTCAGTTCCTTTTTCGTAAAATAGTATGATAAGACCGAAAAAGAGATAAATTATCGCTCACCAGATGCTTTCTTCAAATACTTTATCGAGCGTGAAAATAGCAAGGTCGCTCGGCTATCTTTTCATGTTTAGAGAGTCTGAAAAGAGCTTAAAGAGGACTCCAGGTGGGTTCCTTTTTCGTATAACCTTGTTGAGCCTGAAAAAGTGATAAAAGTATGCTCGACCGCGTTCTCATGTATTTTCGAGCGTGAGAACGGACAAAGACCTTGCTCGAGGTTTTATACAAAAAACAATCAAAACATGCGATGAAGAAGAAAAAATATGTCTGCATCCCTGTACATGACCATCGAAGTTGTTACGCCTGCAAAAGTTACACTCAAAAGGGCATTAGGGTTTAAGTTTTAATAAATAAATAATTAAAAAACTCCAAATAATATGGTAAAAGTAAATATAAAGAAGTAAAAACTCTTTTTACCATATCATTTTCACTTTTCCACTATTTCAGTCCAAAAACCCCTCTTTTACCCTCGAAATTCGGTGTCATATTGCAGGAGTTACGAGCATCCATTCGACAAGTCGTCAGCGAAAATGAGGTAGGCTCTTTGTCCTCTACTCTTTCATGGTTTTATTTTTCATTTCCATTGGTAAAAACTTATTTTTGAGTTGGTTTTGTGAGCCATACTTGCACTCAGCCATTCTCGCAAGTGAACAACACGGGCCCTGCGAGAATGGGTCATTCTCGCAGGTGAGCCCACAGTAGCCTGCGAGGTTCTCGCACTGTACCTAAAGGGAACCTACGAGAACCGCAAAGCAAAAAAAAAAATTGAAGTTTTGCCCCATGAAAGAAAACTAAATTGTGAGTAGAGTTACTAATCTTCTTTTTGTGCTTCTTATGCAGGTAGTTGGCCATCAAAATGGTTCTTGAATGGCGCGAAAGGGAGCACGAAGAAGATAATACCATTGTCGAAAATCATTCACCCACCATTGTCGCTTTGAGGAACTGTGGTCTTTTGAAGTACTTTCGTATCCCGGGCATGAGGGCCCAAGTCAGGTTATTAGAGTACCTTGTGCATATGTGGGATCCCGATCAGCAGGTATTCCATGTAGGGGTCCACACATTGTCCTTATATATTGAGGACATTTACTTCTTGACTGGACTGTCACAGCGTGGGTTCCACATGAGCCTGACTGGTAGCAGAGGTGGTGGGCTACCCATGAGTGAGTATTTTCGCTTACATTGTGTTCCCGAGGCAGAGAGGAAGAAAGTGAAAGTAGTTATTTGGGGAGTGCGGGATTTGACCCTCCGCACTATTTTATTCACCATTTCACGTATGCTCGGGAGCTCCGCTCCTCACATGGTGCTTCAGAGTTACTTTCAGTATGCTATAGAGTGTACTGAACCTCGGGTTTTTAACTGGGCAGATGCAGTGCTTCGTAGCATGAAAAGGCAGTTGACCAAATGCAGACGAGGCAACCTGAAGCAATTAGGGTACGGATCTTTGTTAGTGTCCTTATTTCTCAAGAGGGTTCCATTACTAAGGTTGCAGGTTGAGTGGGATTTATCGGCTCCCAGGGATCCAAGAATGTTGAGATGGTGTCAGCTCATGGCCCATCACGTAGCTGGACCAATTATCAAGTATGATAATACCTTCTTTGACTGGCTTCGACCACAGACGTTGATGGTCGACGATTATGCTTATGCCGGGTTGGATTTCCAAGGAGATTCAGACTTAGTACTGCCAGAGGATGCTCAGTGGGGGGAACTTGGTAAGAAGTACACACATTTTTTCCTTTTAAAATGTTTTTTGTGAATTTTATCATATGCAAATGTTTTTATATGTTCGTCCAAAGACTAAATACAAAATTTGTGTTTGATGACACAAATGTGGGACCTTACCGACCTCCTGGTAATTCTCCCATTCAACGTCGAGGAGAGGTAGCGTCAGCGCCACAATGGGACGTCAAGGATTATCAAGCAGTGGAACAAAACCTAGAGGGTTTGATAGCAGATATCCCAGACATGCCTCTTGGAGAGGTTCCACGACGTCATCAGCGTCACACAGTAGGAGTGTCAGAGTCCATAGGTCGACTTCTCTGTAGGGTTGCCCGAGCAGTTGTATGTTACCATGAATGTCATCCATGACGTTATTTTGTAGAAGCTATGAGCTTCAGATTTTGACATTTTGGTCTTCAGACAAAACTTTTTGTAAAAAACTCTTTTTGATCGTTATATATACAGACGGCTTCTACCGGTTTATCTTGTGTTGTGTGAAAATTGATGTGATTGATTTATAAATGATCCAAATGTTTGTCTAATACATAGTTAGCCAATGCATCAGTTAATGTATTTAGACATCTAGGAATATGTTGGTATTCAATATAATCAAAATAACGTTCCAAGAGGCGAATTCGCAAATACACCTGTAACAAAGTAGCACTTCGAATAGTATAGACATTACTTAACTGTACTACTACAAGCTGCGAATCGAGTCGCACAACCAAATGGCAGATTCCAAGCGATATAGCATCAACCAATAATTCGATAACGGTGCTATACTCTGCAATATTGTTGGTCGCACAACCGAGACACACACCTCGTAAGGAGACAAGTTCATTTGTAGGGGCGTAAATTGCCCACGCAGCGGAAGCAAGGTTCTAAGTACTACGGCTAGCGCCATCAGCGAAGCCAATGTAGGGTAGCGAAGACTCCGACATCTGGAAATCAAACACAATGTCACATAAGGGTAGAGACCAGATAACGAAAAAAACAAGCTATAGTAACACACAAGAAGTATGATACAATAAAAATACAAGTACTTGTGCACAGGTGATTTTATGCATAGTACTTCTTCAAGTACAACCCATTCCTAGGTTCACTCAAAGGGATACCATCATAATCTACTAACTCATAAGCCCCTTTTTCCAAAGCTCGTTGAACGATATAAGGACCTCGCCACATGGCTTCGAATTTTCCATCTCCTAGGACATCTCGATCTTGTTCATAGAGGAGAATGAGATCTCCTTCAGAGAAAACGCGAGGCTTGACATGTTTTTCGTATTGGACCTTAACACACTTTTTCTGAGCTTCTATGACTAGAGTAGCATCGCGTCGAGTTTCATCTAATCGCATAAGATACAATAGACATTCTTCCTCAGCAGAAGTGTTTGGCAGGAGTTCAACAGCTAGTTTTAAAGAGGGTATCTCGCATTCAATCGAGAGAATGGCTTCTAAACCATAGACTAATCGGAAAGGTGTAAACCCAGTAGTGGACTTGACGGATGTCCGGTAAGCCCACAATGACGAAAACAACATTGTGTGCCAACTTGTTTTGTGAATCCCTATCATTCGTCGGAGCATGGTTATGAGAAATTTGTTAATTGCTTCGACTTAGTCGTTGGCTTGTGGGTAATAGGGCGTTGAGTTTTCATGGCGAAGACCCAAATTTTCAATAAGTTCGGACATCATGAAGTTTCTAAAGTGGCTACCGTGATTAGTGACGATACCTTGGGGAACACCAAAACGAGCTATGACATGATTAAAAATTAATAATGTTGCGGTATTTCCAGTGTTGTCAAATGTCAACATCACCTCGGCCCATTTCGTAAAGTAATCAACGGCGACAATAATGTACCCATGCCCCCCGGCTGAGTGGCAGTGACATGTCATGAAATTGATGCCCCATTTTGCAAAGGGACTAACGGAGACAACAGGGTGAAGAGGAGCGGGATGCGACTGTATCTTGTTATTATAGGTCTGGCAAGCATGGCATTTCTGAACGGCGATTATGCAGTCGTTAAATAAAGAAGGCCAAAAATACCCTTCTCTTAAGATCTTCTGGGCAGTAGCATACCCAGACATATGACCACCACAGGCTCCAGAATGATAGTCATTCAGAGCTTTCTCGGCTTCGTCGAACGTTAGACAGCGTCGAAAAATAGAGTCAATCCCCTGACGATAAAGAGTATCCCCGAGGATAATATATTGACGAGCTTGATAACGTATTCGACGTCGGCCAGTACTGGACAAAGTTGGTCAGAAAGTCTGGGTTTGGAGATATATAATGATATCACCATACCAAATATCATCAGTGATGATGAGGAAAAGGGATTCATTGGGTAATGAATCAGCTACTACATTTTCTGTTTCAGAATAGGGAAAGTCGCATATCAACTCAGCAAATACCAAGGACTTCTTGGACTTGGCGCGTTCGAATTCCAAGTCAAACTCCTGGAGTATCACAATCCATTTGGAGTATTTTCCCCCTAGCAATTGACATGTGAGAATGTGTTGCATAGGGTTGCAGTTAGAAATCACTATAGTTTTGCGCAAGAGGATATAGTGCCGAAAGCGTTGGACATCTTGGACGGTAGCCAACGCCAGTTTTTCGACATGTAAATACTTGATTTCGGTAAGCGTTAAACTTCGAATCAAGTAGTAAATAACATGTTCGTCATTAGCATCATCCTCTTGGACGAGAACCATACCAATGGTGTAATTCGAGGCAGCAAGGTAAAGGAAATAATCGTGACTGTAATCGGTGAAAAAGAGAAGAGGAGCACGTGTTAGGGATAATTTCAAAGATTTGAAAGCATTGTTGGCAATGGTATCCTAGAAGAACTCAGACCCCTTTTTGAGTAAACTCGTAAATCCACGAGTTATCTTGGTGTAATTTGGGATAAAACGACGAAGAAAGTTTGCTTTCCCCTGCAAACTTTGTAACTGGCGAAGTGTAGTAGGAGGAGGAAGATTAAGGATCGCCTCAAACTTTAAAGGATCCACCCTAATCCCTTGACACGAGATGATAAAACCTAGGATTTGGCCGGATTCCACGCAGAAAACACACTTATGAGGATTCAAACGTATATGGTAGAACCGACAGCGGACGAAAATGGCTCGGAGGTGGGTAGGGTGATTGACTCGGCGCATTGAGTGAGCGGGTAAATAGTCCAGATATGGTTGAATGATGTGCTTTATATCATGGAAAGCATAATACATAGTGCGTTGGAAAGTGGCGTCAGCGTTATTAAGACCGAAAGGAAGTTTCCAATGGGCAAAAGTACCCCAAGGACAAATAAAAGCAGTCTTATGTTGATCCTCGGGAACAATGTTGATTTGATTATACCTGGAGAAACCATCCATGAGAGAGAAGATTTCACTTCCGGTGCAATCGTCGACAATCTGATCGATGAAGGGGGTAGGAAAGTTGTCTTTGGGACAAGCTTTGTTGATATCCCTATAATCAACGCATACACGAATTTTGCCTTGTTTCTTATTGATCGGGACAATATTGCAAACCCAGTCTGTGAGAGCCACCGGATAAATAAAGTTGGCTTTAATAAGTTTCTCGACTTCGAGTTTGATAGCCGCCGCTTTACGTGGGTGAACTGGACGAAGGCGTTACCGGACGGGTTTAGCATCAGGGTATGTCTTTATCTCATGTATCACAATCTCGGGGTTGATACTCAGCATTTCTTCGTAGCTCCAGGTGAATATGTCATGAAACTCTTTAAAAAGGGATGTGTAGGTGACGATTTCGTCCAAAGAACACGAAGCTCCGATATGGACATTTTCAACAATCCCAGGTTTGACGGATATGTCAAGGGGAATATTGGGTGAGATATTGCTTAAGTTCCCTTAAGAAAACACATCGTGCATGAACCCAGGAATGGTTGAGATGACAACAACAGTCGACAAGGTTGATATTCGTTGGTAGTTCTCAATGGTATGTTTCTCCAGAAAAAGGATGGAATGATGATGCCCATTGTCCCAAGAGGTGTCCTCCATGACAGACATGATCATCTCGTCAGTGGGAAAAATGACACGGAAAGGATCTGGAGATAACGCAGAGAGGGGGTAGAAGGGTTGTCGATTGAATGGCCTGATAGGAAGATTCAACCGGACTTAACGGCATTTCGTTGCCGTAACGAAGATAATCTCTAGGGTCAGGTACTATCCAAGGGTCGTGAGATGCAGGAAGTTCGTGAATCGAGGTGGAGATCATGTTAATGGAAGAAACGGACGAGCGTGGAACATCGAGCGGTGGAATGGGGAAAGTACCCATTAACGAAGAGTCTTTGAGAAGGCCTACACCGATGTTCTCATAACCCGGTGGGGTTTTAGCGATAAATGGTACGTTGCCAATACGGATATCGAAATTAAAGAAGGCTAGTTGGTCAACGGTGACGACCTTTCCTTGATGTGGGAAACATACCACCCGGAAAAGGGTCGACACAACTGCGCGCATGGAATCAATCCAACTGCAACCAAGTAGAAGATTATAATCAAGGGGAGCGTCAAATACTTCCACTTCGACTTGGACCGTTTTGCCTTCTAACGTGATGGGAAATGAAGGAAGGACATCGTAGGGCTTAAAACTAGATCCATTGAAGGCTTTAAGAGTGTTCTGGGATTCGTTCAAAGGGGGAGAGCCAATGGATTTCCAGCAAGCAAGAGACATGACACACGTCGAGGCATCTTCATCAATGATGGTTCGACAAATGTTTTTCATCAATGATGGTTCGACAAATGTTTTTGTCAGAGACAACCACTTGGATCTGGAACGCAAGTTGAGGGGGTAACCTTGGAATGTGATCTTCCAAGTAAAAAATTATTAAATTCGTATCCGTCAGGTCGATTCCACCAATATATTTCAACAGTGCCTTCCATTGTGTGGGACAACTTTGAAGGACTTCAAGGGCTGACATCGCAGAAGGTGCTTGGGCCAGATCTTCAACAATACTGTAATTTTGGGCAGCACGAGCATGAGGATTGAAATTCAATTTCCGAACGACACCCTTTGGGGGGGGTCGAAGAACTGTTTCGAGGCTCGGTCGTTTGAGATGAAGAAGATCGTTGGGAGGTGGAGTCGCGGGAGAGGGTTGTACCAAGGAGGGAGGTATATCATCAACCTTCTCTTTAGAGGGAGAATAATCTTTGGCTCGAGTGGTGAGTGCAACGTCGCTCTGCTTTGAATCGCCAGTACACATCAAAACATAGGATGTAGTAGAAGATGAGGGTTGGTCATGAATGACCAACTGAGCCTGTTGTTAATACGGGAAGGGTTGGGACAAAACGGTCGGAGCAGGTGGTGTTGGGGCTCCTTGAAGGAACTTAGTGACCTCGGCGCGTCATGGACAATCCTTCATGTAGTGATCATCACCACATATAAGACAAGGGTATCGAGGTTTGCACTTATCCCGATCATCAACAGGGGTAGTTTTGGTTCGCTCTGCTTGAGAAGTAGTTTTGTCCTCCTTATTCTTGCCCCTTCCCTTTTTAGATTTGTTTCTACCGGCTGGGGTAGATTGAACGACATTTACCTCAAAAGTCTTGCCGGTGGGAGGGGAAGAAGACGAAGTATTTTGAACATTAGAAGAAGTAGGTTTGGGGTTGGTGCTTGAGGAGGAATGTGGTTGGGCCTGGAAAGTGCCAATCACGCCATCGGCTACATGTGAAGCAGCTGGAGTAGTTGAAGTGGCAGAAGTGGAAGGACAAGGTAAGTCAGGTAGTAAATCGTAGAGGGTACCCATTTTCGAGTAAACGAGGTCAAGATATTGAGCACAACTTATGTCCTGTTCTTCCATGACTACTCCACCCATGGCGATGTCATGACCGATGTCGTTCACAAATGATTTTGTGAACCATTCTTCCAGCAACTGATCGGGGAGTTCGAGTTTAATAAGATGACATCTCTGTCGCCACTCATGAATGTGATCGGATATATGAGTGGCTTTGTTCTGTTTGAAAGAAGTCAAAATCTCAGTCCCTGTGTCATAACGAATTGCTAACTGGTAGTGTGTGAGGAAAGCCATAGCTAGGGTGTTGAAGTCAGAGAAGGAACCTCGTGGAAATTCTATATACCACTTCGCAGCAGAACCTGTGAGGGTTCGTTGAAAAATACGTAAACGAATAGAGTCATCCATCAATGAGTTGGATGAACACCATAGGTGAAAAGTCATAACGTGATTGTTTGGGTCCTCTCCCGCTTTGTTGTCGAATTTAGGAATGTTCGATGGTAACTTGGCTGGGATAGCAGGCCATTGGGGAGAGTGATGAATTGGATCATTTAAAATCCTTGACAAATTCGAAAGATCCAAAGTGGCCAAAAAGGGTAATTGTCGATTCACATGCGGGTACTGGTGGCATTGGGGAGGAAGCCCCGTCGGCAAACCAATAGGACCATAAGTAGTCTGCATATAATGTGAAGACCCAAGCAGATTCAATGGTGGTTGAAGAGGATAGTAGCTCATGGGATTGTACCCTAGAACAGGAACGTGAGTTTGAGAATTCGAGCCCCAAATAGGATTGAACGAACCTGGATATGGTTGGCCCAGACTAGGGGTATTACGGATGCAGCTGGAAACTGTTGCCCCCCAGTTGATTGAGGAGGATGTTGTATCAACTAATTCCAATACTGGGCCAAGGACGGAGGTATGTTTTTTCCATAAGGTGGGGTCAGCCCTCCAATCGAAGGTGGTGTTCCAATTGGGGGCAGTGTTCCAATTGGGGGTTTTGTTCCAAATGGGACTTGCATTCCAAAAGGAATTTTCCCGCTGAGAGGGGGTTGAGTCATGCCACCTTGGTAAAATTGTCCACCAATGGGAATTTGGTAATTTGGTGTGAATGACAGAATAGTTCCACTAGGATTAAGACTGCCAGTAGAAGACGAGGAAGGTCCTCCAAAAGGACATTGAGGGAGTGTCGGAATAAAACTGGGAAGAGAATGCCCAGAAGAAGAAGGACCACCAGGAGAGTCGGATGGAGTTTGCGTAGGAGTGGGAATGGAAGCATTCAACGCATGGTATCCAGGTGGTAATGTCAGAGTGACGTTGGGCATATGCGGTGTGCTGATGAGAGAGAGACTAACCGCAGTAAATCCGATGTAAACACTCGTAGTATCTGTGTGATGGGTCATTTTGATAGGGACAGTAAAGTGATAGGCGGTAGTAAATGGTACCGTTTCTGGACTAGAGATTGAGGAAATCACAGGTGGGGAGATTTCGGAAATCACAGGTGAGCCTGGACCAAAAAGGTCCCGTCGTAAAACACCCATAGACCAAAAAATATCTTGGCCTTCTATGCCTGGAAAGGGTCCAACTGGTGATCCAGAAGATGTAACAACTAAGTCTCCAGAATAATTCAGTCGCATAAACGGTCTCTCAGAATCTGGGTGAAGTTGAAAGTTCTCTCGAGTATTGGTTATTCGGAAATGTTCGAGAGAGTCAGTTCATTCCACTTGTGGGGTGGTGACGTCTAGAACTTCACTCCGTTGAGGAGAGCCCTCAAGTGAACTTGTAGGCAAGGGTTGAGAACCTTCCAGATGCTCTGGAGATAAACCTTGCATTCTACATGAACGACGTGGAGGAGCAATGGTAGCCGAGTGACAAACTTCACGAAGAAAATCTTATGGTCAACTTTGGTAAACAAACAACATGCGCTAGTAAACAAAAGCTAAGAAGAAACACCAAGCAAACAAGACCTTATAATTCCGAAGTCACTAGTTGGTGATGAAATCCAACGTCGTAACAATGAAATTAGAAGGGGTTGGGCTAGGGTGGAAAAGTTACGATGACGACCTACTTAACGGACTTACACCCTGGTGCAAGATCCCACACATAATCATGGGTATACCCTCCAAGGAGCCCGAGTGAGTTTGGTCAACGTCGATTCTAGGTACCGTGAAGAATTTCCCCTTCACAGTCACCTTGTGTAAGACCCTAGAAAGATAGGCCGCTAAGGTTACCACTGACAACAATAAATCCTAGGGGGACAGTCGACAGTCCGATCCACACGCAAGGGCAGGGTATCTAGCCTGAAATCAAATCGAAAGGCTTCCACTCATCATTGTGGGTATACCTCCGAGTGATCCACGTAATATGTGTAATCTCTACACCGATATCAACAAAGCAGGGTGAGTAACTATGTCAATATCAATGTGACCCCGTGTTTGACCCTTGTGTGAGAAGGGCTTCCTAGGACAAGATGTTGCAAATGGAATTTAACACTCCTTAACACAAGATGTTATTGTGTGTTTTGTGCTTTGGAGAGTGTATCTCTCTGCCTATTCCAAAGCACTAGCCTAGCTAAATGTTGGTGTAATAGAGCCCTAGAAAAGAGTTACTAGTTAAATTTTACAATTGCGTAGTGTTATTAATAGTTGTTGTTACTCAAAGGAAGCGGAGATGAAACTGATGTTGTATAAGACTCTGACCCAACGATGCATGGATAAGAATGAAATATAGCAATTTTCGTTCAATGAATCCTATGTATGGGAGGGAAAGAGAAGTTTTCCGGATCAAACTTGAACTACAAGACACAATTTCCTTTAAAAATGCAATTGCAACAAATCACGCAAAAACAACAATTCTCTATTGTTTCTTTTTCAATAATTTCAACAATTGATTTTCAATGTTTTTTGAAAGAAAAACTTTTGTTCACTTTTTGAAAAGGACCTACACCATGATGGTGAGAGTGCAGAAAATCAAAAAACTAATGAACAGGCAATAGATAAAAACCCAAACCAATTTTTCAATGGAAACAAAAATAACAAGCAAACCAAACTAGTCTTGTCAATTGCATGAGAAAAATGAGTTTTCAAACAATGAGCAAGTGATAAAGACAAAGAATCTCAACTTTCAACCGATCACCGGTTCTTAACCAAACAAGCACACTCAGATTCCAAAATCAAAGAGTATATCTTTGCAGAGAGAAGTCAAGAAAAACGGACAAGAAGAATCTTGATTTCCTAAGACTGTTCGTTCATAAGAACGAAGACAAGAAAACATCAACCAATGGTCCAAAACACTCTTGTTAGGCACTTATATTGATCTAGGTAGTTGATCATGCAAAAGTCTTAAAGCCAAAATTTTGAAAAAATGGGTTCGCAGGCTGAGAGTATTACACAGTGCGAGAATTAGTCATTCTCGCAAGTGAGCTTTGAGCAAAGTGTGAGGACCTCACACTGAACCTAAAGGCAGGATGCGAACTCAGTATATTCTCACAGGTTACTGTGGAGTGCAGTGCGAGAATGTCTTAAACTAATCAAATTTTTGGCAAAAGACACAAAATTTGAAGAGGCCTCTGGACCCAGAGGGTCTATCAGGGTATCCTGAAGACTCAGAGATTGATATGAATGGAGAAAGGTAAGGCAAGAGCAAATGGCCAAGTAAAAATACCAAAAACCACAAGAGAACGGGCTATCTCCCTAGTGGAGTCGCCAATTTTGTTATCGGACTAATCGGTAGGTGCGGACACTAACAGATCTCCCTAGATCCACCTGGATCTAGAACAAAATAGGACAGGACATGACTCTTTCTCTAACTTTTGACCATTGAATTATCTAGTAGGAAGGAACAAGTAACATACCTTTGTATCGCTTCCTAGGGTCTCTGTTGCTCCTGCTTCACTCCGATGCTCTCGTGAAGTAAAGACCAAGACAACACAAACCAACCAAAGTGAAGATAGTAAAGTATATTCAACTGTCAACTTATGTGTATGATCAAGGAATTACACAATAAAGTGAGAATATCTTTATGGGAAAGGGACATGTCGTTGTATCATATTAATTGAAAGTAGAAGATTACAACCCGATCGCCTTGATGTCGCAAGCTTCCTTTCGGTGGCTCTTGGCTCCAACACACACACTTGCTTAATCCTTGTATGAATAAGATCAAATCCTCTTGATAGACTTGCTACAGTCTCCAAGCTCCTATTCAAGCTAGGTCCTTCACACAATTCTTTCACCAATTCTCCAATGAATCTTTCTTAACCTTTTCCATGAGAATTCCATCAATATATAGGAGAGAATGAGATGGTTACTTGGATAAGAATGATCCCACAATATGAATCTAGTACAAGGATAACCATTCGAATGTTGTAATGCCCCCCACCTCTTAGAGAGGTAATGAGGAGACTCAGTGGCCTGGGCACTCCCACTAGGTCATAGTCTCACACTGAAGGGGGGGGGAAAGTCAAGAAGTTAAAAGTTATATTTTTAAGTTGACTTAAGAAAGGAAAAGGAAAGGAGTAAAAGATAACTCAACAGAAGAATAGAAGATTAACCCTAGGAGTTAACCTAACTCAACAGAGAATTAGAAGGAAAAGTATAAGTAAGAGGCTAGGGTGCACCTATTACTCATTCTGGTTTTGGATTAGCATTTGCTATTGCTCTTGAGCATTCAGTTTGGGGGTTTGTTGTACAAACCCTTGTGAGCAACTCAGTGGTGAAATATCCACTCACCTTGTTCCGCAGCTTCGTCTCGGGGATGAAAGACTCCTCCACACCATTCTAGTCTCAGCCCATCTCCATCTAGTGCTTCAGAAGGCACAGGACCATCAGTTTGAGGGATTTTCTGGAGGGTTATCATCATTCTACATTTGTCTGCACATTGGGACGTCTTGGAGCCATAGGGGACGTCCGGTGATTCAGTAAAACCCAGATCTAGGGAGATCTGCTTGAGATCTGAGCCTGGAACTTCTCCCACAGGGTTCTCATAGCCCGATCTATATTCTTGGAGAGTTTCATATCATTTGGAGGCCTCCTTCATCAGGGTCGAACCTGCTAGGGTTTCAGTCATCCAGTGGGGTGCACCATTCAGTGGAGATTTCAGATCTACATCGATTGAGAGGGATCTTGGAGATTCGGGCACCTGGGTTGTTATTACCATCACCCGATCTATATTCTCGGAGAGTTTCAGATCATTTGGAGATCTCCTTCATCAGGGTCAAACCAGCTAGGGTTTCAGTCATCCAGTGGGGCATACCATTCAGTGGAGAATTCAGATCTACGGAGTTTGAGAGTGGATTTGGGAATTTGGACATCTGGGTTTTCCTTGCATTTGCCCGATCTATCAATTGGCATATTTCTTAGAGTGATTGGACACTTTTGGCAACAGGGTCGAGTTATTGAGGGTTTCAGCCTTCTATTGGAGCGTGACAGTCTTCAGCTGGAGATTTTGGCATTCAGATCTGCTTGTATTGATCTTCATTTCTTATTCAGCCTTTGGAGGCATTATTTTGCATTAGCGGGAGCATTTTGTAGCAGCTCATATCTATTGCTTGTACGACCATCTGAGGTTTATACCAGATCGTCCATCTATTGTATTGATCTTACATTGCTCATAATAAAAGGTCAGATCTTTGCTTGTGCTTCTACATCTTGAATATATTGTGATCTTCATGTGTTGATGAATCTTGTATGCACTTAATAACTCAATAAATCAGTAGTAGTTAGTGATTCCAAGAAAGAATTTAGCTTGGGATCATTACAAATGCCAACCCATTCTTCTAGAAGATTCCCTTCTAGAACCATCAAGAATTCATCTTTTTCCAAGCTTTAGAGAAGGTTCGAACCCTAGCTATGTAGCACAGTGGGAGAAGTTCGCACCCTAGCTTAATGCAGCCTGCGAGAATGGGTCATTCTCGCACCCTAGTATATTAGCAGCCTACGAACTCTCTTCAAAAGTATGTTTTTTGGGAAGAGATGAATGTCTATTTTCTCAGGAGAAATTTCTTATGAGGAGCCTGAGTACACCATCATCAATACACCATCATGATGACCAAAATCATGGGTAACACCTAATTTAATTAAAATAAGGAAGATGGATAGAAGATAGGGGATGAAAGAGACTGAAACAAAGAGTTAGGTATCTAATTCTGATAAGTCTAATCTTTATTTCAACAGAGGAATGACAAATAAATTCGAAAGATAAACATGCATATATATAAATTGTAATCTAGGCAGAAACAATCAAGCTACAGGTCTTGTTTTTCTCATAGCATAAACAGAGGAAAAGCTTAACCTAACAAGTTGCCCAATAAATGACTATAGCAGAGGTATTACTGAATTAGAGTCATTACAAGATCAATATTTAAAAGAAGGAAGAACGAATTAATGTAAACCTGAGAAAACAATACAAGAAAAGACAAAATTACACAGTGACGAGGTATCGAATCTCCTGGCATTTTGTTCTATATTTGCTTAAAGGAATGGCATTACAAACCCAGCCCCCAAAAGGCTCTTGGGTTGTTCCCCCCCTCATTGTCTCATCAAAGGGATATAAAATATATAAGTCTTCTTCCCCCTTCTCGAATTACTGAGAAACGATTCGAATTACAAAAGAAATTCCTCCAGAAAGGAACATGTATCTCATGATTCGAAACCAAAAATAGTGAAAGTATAACTAAATCCCTAAAATTAGGGTTTAGTGGTTGATTTTCAATAATGATAATTTACAATAAGGAAACAGCTAAGCCTTTAGCATGTAACAGATGAGAAACAACCCCAAAACTGACTAAGAGTCGTGAGAAACGAATTGGCAGTGTTCAAAATGAAATCAAGGCGCGTTCCTACATTTCTGGGCCATGTCTGCACAAAAACGAAACACTGTCTTGCGGGGAAATTTTGGCTCCCTTCCCCAGCTCCAAATGAATATATGAAGGTACCATTGGAAATCTTATGACTTTTATATGTCAATTGACTATTTGAGCGTGTAAAACGGCCTCTCCACGGCCGATAAAATTGAGTTTTACCAAGGCAGTTTTTTTTGTTTTTAACGAAGTGCATTTTCATTTTACAGCTGGAACGTTTAACCCATCGGTGTTTTATGTGTAAGGTTGGAACCCCGATTTCGGTCCTTTGGGATTCGGGGAAAAGAGGAGTGGCTTATTATCATTCTTCTGATGGTCAAAATCCCGAAAAGAACATGGCGCTTATGTATGACCCTTATTGCGATTTTCTTGGCACGTATTGCACTCTTTCGGGCCTCCTCGTGAATTCTCTCCTTAGAGTTTTGTATGAGTTGTCTTGTGACTTGGTATGTGTATGAATTTCAGTGGATAGTTGGGAGATTGGGACGTGAAGGGTAGTGGACCCGACGATTTTTATAAAAGAGAATAGGTGCAAAGGGTTTGGCTAAATCAACTTTAAAGTCAAATAAAATATTAATTTAAAATTATATAAAATAATTTTTAAATAAAATAAAAAAACAAACTCATAGTTTGGTTTTTTTGTAATTTGACACTTTAAGGCTTATTTTAGCACTCAAAGAATTGCAAACTAATACCAATAGGATACCTTCAGAAACTTCAAAGCTTTGAGATTCTGGACAATTGTGACGCAAGGCTTTGAGATTTTGACAGTAGAGAAACTCGACGAAAATGGCGATAGTTTTAGAGGTTTTATTGCAGCGGAAAGGTATGCGTCGGGTGGTGCAATGAATTAATGGTTATACAATCTTACGCCGGGTGACAAGGTTCTAAAACTAACTAGTGCAACTAACCTAAATTTTGGAGAAAGAGACTAAGTTTAGAAATTTTCAATATTGTTCCAACATAGGCTCCATCTAGGGATGGTGTTTTCCTATAAAGCGCCAAGAACAATAGACCACGTACCTTTATCCATGGGGGGACATGAAATCATCCTTATCAAATTATGAACCCTGTCACTTTACTTGTGCCTTTTCGAAACAAAAAACCTCTTATGCATTCATTGGGCTATGGAGTCGTAATGCCTTAAATCAAAACCGTACTGGATGCCAAACTGAACTGGAAACATATTGAAAACCATCGTTGTACTCTAATGCTTGAAGTCAAGCTTATTTGTATACATCACCTACTCTAACTAATGTCACTTATTTTTTCAAGTATAGTAAAATTTCCAAATCAACCAAGTGAATGTCCGACTAACAAACTTAATTATTCTTCCATCTTTGAGCACAAAAATGACAGGAGCAACTACAAATTTCAAAACATACCCTGGGAGAAGGCAGTTACAGTTTTGAAATTTAGACTTCAAGAAGTTGAAAATAAAAAGTCGATGGCCCATTTTGACTCCATATAAACTGCTATCGGATCGTAGAAGGGGATAGATATACCACTTTTGCAGTTAATCCATACTTCCTCCTGCTGGGCAAGTTGTATGAAATGTCTTCATGCATTGCCGATTTTTTCTTCTTCTGGTGCAAAAATGTCGCATTGAAACTCATTGGTTCGTTGCTCAATAGTTGCTAAACAGGGAGGAGAGATCAATCGTTTCAGTAACCCCTTCTTATGTCCTTCATCTATTGTCCAAATATTTTCTTGATAGCTTTCATACATAGGTTGATTTCTTTCATGATGTTGTTGATTGCTTTCCTGTTGAACCAACGTTTCTTGCTGCTCATCATCTTCAGAAATACTTTCATCATATTCATCAAACAAAAGAGGATTGTCGTAAATATTTGTGTGTGATAAAAAATAATTATGCTCTTATTTCTCTTCTAGATACTCATCATAAATAGGTTGCTCATACAATGTTCCGGAGCATTGACTTTCAAAAAAATTTGTTTTGTGAGGATCTAGAAAAGATGGTTGAATATCTACGGACTGATTTTCATGAGGATTTACAACAGTGATCATACCTGAAATCTCTATTACATTTGGACGATTACAATCCTCCTGAAACTATTCATGAAATGTATTTTTGGCGACATACAATTCGTCACATTTCAGGGCCTTTACTTGATCATGAAACTGATAAGTAAGGGATTCTGCCATAGAAAAATGACTATGGTCTATATCAGCAAACATTGATTGTATATGACCTTCCATAAGTTGTTGTTCTTCATGAATATTTAAACCATCGATTTCATCATCATGTTGTACAATTAAACCATTTTCAGTGTCCTTAATTTTAAAAAACTCATTATGAACGCATTTCTCCTGAACAGCAGAATTAAAAATAGAGTTATATATGAATGAGCTTGAATCTAGCTCTTCATCTGAAAAAGCGTTTTCCTCCTCATCGTTGCAGCAAATCTGGTTGTGATTGGTTTGAAAGCCTTCTGACATTTCCGCTTCATCGTCATGGAGGTTGGTTTGATCTTCTTCTTGAATATGATCAAAAGAGTTATCATATTCTTCTTCTTTATCATCCAACTCTTCCTCATACTGATTATCGTCATCGACTTGAGAAATTTTTTATATTTCTTCCTCCTCTTCAAGAGGATTTGTTTGATCTTTTTGTCTTATGAATTCTATATTGCAGCAATCTTCAAAAAGGATTTCAGCTGAATAGATCCTCTTACAATGTTGCTGAAAAAGTGTGTGAAAATATTTCAATGAAGGAATACTCGAATGGGGTAAATATTTATACCAGAGTCTAGCATCTATTTCCAACAAAAACATAAACAGCTTCATGAGGACATCTTCATGATGTACATTTAATTCATCCATGAGCTTGTGGAATTTGAACAAGTGTTGAGCAGGATTTTCGTCCACATATCCTCTAAATTTAGGAAGGACATCTTCCCAAATTTTAATGTCTGGAACAGTGTCTGGAAAACCATAAACATTTGTAAAGTCCAGAGGAGCAAACCTCGCAGCATTTTGAGCAGCGAACGAATTTGACATTTTGAGACTAGTGGAGTCGCCAATGAATCATGTAGAGTCTTTGAACCAAGGATTCGCCAGGTGAATGATCATAGCCAATTGAATGTTGATCCCTTGTTCACCATCAAGGAATAGGTCTAAACTTTTTGTCGCATCCCAGGGAAGATAACTTCGTTCCTCCATCCTCGGCAATGGCGCCATAAAATGTTGTTGCAAGAGTTGGTTCTAGGCTGTAATAGAGCCAAGCCTTAGCACATTTTAAATGAAATAATATGTTTTTGATTCATCGGTCATGGGAGGCTTCTAGAACTAGGTCTGAAACAAATCATTCAATCATTTATAAATCAAAAACGAAGAGGCATGACCTTGTTTGCCTAATTTAATTAAAATAAGGAAGATGGATAGAAGATAAGGGATGAAAGAGACTGAAACAAATAGTTAGGTATCTAATTCTGATAATTCTAATCTTTATTTCAACAGAGGAATGAAAAATAACTTCGAAAGACAAACATGCATTTATATAACTTGTAATCTAGGCAGAAACAGTCAAGCTACAGGTCTTGTTTTTCTCACAGTATAAACAGAGGAAAAGTTGAACCTAACAGGCTACCCAATAAATGACTATAGCAGAGGTATTACTGAATTAGAGTCATTAAAATCTGAATATGTAAAAGAATGAAGAAAAAATGAATGTAAACCTGAGAAAACAATACAAGAAAAGACAAAATTACACAGTGACGAGGTATAGAATCTCTTGGCATTCTGTTCTATATTTGTTGAAAGAAATAGCATTACAAACTCAGCCCCCAAAAGGATCTTGGGTTGTTCCCCCCCTCCTTTTATCATCAAAGGGATATACAATATATAAGTCTTCTTCCCCCTTCTCGAATTACTGAGAAACTATTCGAATTAAAAAATAAATTCCTCCAGAAAGGAACATGTGTTTCATGATTCGAAACCAGAAAGAGTGAAAGTATAACTAAATCCCTAAAATTAGCATTTAGTGGTTGATTTTCAATAATGAGCATTTAAAATAAGGAAACATCTAAGCCTCCAGTGTGTAACAGATGAGAAACGACCTCAAAACCGACTAAGAGTCGTGAGAAACGAACTGGAAGTGTTTAACTGAAATCTGGGCGCGTTCCAACATTTTTGGGCCATGTCTGCACAAAAACGCAGCACCGTATTTGTTAATGTTTATGCCATTATTATAGTTCTTTTCATTTCATAAGATAAGAGCATAATAAGAACAAGATCACTGAGAAATACACATCCACAATAGACACAGCATTTATCCTGGGAAACCCTCTAGGGGAAGAAAACCCAGCAAAAACTTCCTTATCATAAATAGCTTATACAATGTTCAAGAGATAAATCAACCAATACAGAAAATCCTCCTCCAAGAGATGTGCCACCCTTCTTCTCCTCTCACCAACTTGAATTGTATCTTGCCTCATAAGAGAATGAGCAAGTGAAGTGTGTGTTAGAAGTGAGGCGCTAGCCTCTTATTTATATTAATCTGGCACATGTGAAGAGTCACCATCTGGCAGGGCCGACCTCTCACACTGGGTGGGTAAATCCACCTTTAAT
>ML796214.1:154577-175057 GCA_009831015.1 Picea engelmannii
TGGCGATATATTTACTTTCTCAAACGGAGTCCGTATGGAGAAGATATCGCAATCTATTCGCCAAGACAAACAGGCAAAAATTTGATGCTAACTGTACTTGTTCGTATAGTCCATACAGTCTGACATGGCAGGGCCGTATAGACCGTACGATGATGACGTGGTAGTTGTTTATTGGTTGATTGTTGGTGAGTCGGGTGTTGACACGTGTCCGGTTGGTGGCAAATGATATGAGGACACGTGGCCCAATCCATGGGCGCCACGTGTCCCCCCATTGTTTGGTTTATATTGTTATATAAAATGTAATGGGAGTCTGTGGGGTTTGACCCCGGGACCTCCCCCACTATGCAAACCTTTATATAACCGTCCAACCAATGTGCCCATGACATGTGACTTAACATATAACCAAACGCAAATTTTATAAAGTCGTATCAATGTATGAATGGGCGGGGGTCGGGCCGGGGCTTAGTCCCGACCCGTGGTTGTTTGAAGTGTTATGTGACCATGTCGTAAAGCCCGACGAATGGCGCGGGTATATAACCATAGTTTTCATATTGTATTATGACCACATATATATCATATATACCGTTGTATATAAGCGCGAGGTTGAAACATAACCTGTGGGTTTTTGTTATATGACCAATGGTTTAACATGCGCGGGAGTTCCAACGGTTATGGTGGTTTAACCACTTTTATCAACGTGCGAGGTCATATGCTCTCATACGCCCAGGTGCCGAGGCGGTTAGGGGCTGGCATGCCCTTAACCATCCTATGATTTGCACCGTTGGCGTGGTTGCGCCCAGTGTCGGGTTTATATGCTTTAAAATGCGTGTGAGCCAGGTTCATTCAAGAAGGGGGTGCGAATTGTAGAACCAGAGACAACAAGCTTGAAGAGGTAGACTTCTAGGAGGCCTAACTTCTTCATTTTTCGACCGATTGAGGTGCCGAAAGAGCCTAGACAGGGGTTTTGGGACGTTGGGAAGCCATTGGAGCAGTCAATTTGTTATTTTGAGCATTGTAAGACATGTTTTTGAGAACTTTTTGAGCAATTAATAATAATGATCCATTGGAAGCTGGACCAGGAGATGTAGCCCATAAGAGGGGTGAACTCCTTTATCAATTGTTGTGCTTATGTGTTTATGTTCATTGATTATGTTGTTGTCTATGTGTAATTTGCATAAGTAATCCTTTAATTTATGTGTTGCAAACTGATCCTTTTTCTTTAAACACATAACATTCACTTGCAATAAGTTTTCAAGTTTTTCAAGTCTTCTTCATTTTTAGATCACTCTCAAAATAAGCGAAAGATCACAGCCACATCCAGGGTTTCTGTGGCCAACCTCTCCACACAACAAAATAAAGTAGATAAGGTCGTGGAAGAATACTCAGATATCTTCTCCTCACCTATCGGGGTACCTCTGCACTGCCAGCTCAAGCACCCCATCGATCTAACCACCGGTGCACTGCTTCCCAAGGGGTCAGTCTATCGCCACTCTTTGTTAGAGAATGAGGAGATCAAGCAACAGATCCAAGAACTGCTCCACAAGGGGCACATCTATTCCATCTCATCACCTTATGGGAGCCCAATAGTGTTGGTACATAAGAAAGATGGAACCTGGTGACTCTGCATTGATTATCGAGCTCTTAATAAAATCACAGTCAGAAACTGGTACCCGATTCCCCGAATCGACAACCTCCTTGATCAACTCATGGGGGGAAAATACTTCAGTAAGATTGATCTGAAGTCTGGCTACCACCAGGTCCCGATAGAACAGACAGATGTATGGAAAACCCCCTTCAAGTCAAAGGAAGGCCTTTTTGAGTGGTTGGTCATGCCCTTTGGTTTGAAAAATTCTCTAGCCACTTTCATGAGGATGATGGACGATATCCTGCGACCATTCACCAATACTTTTGTATTGGTGTATCTGGATGACATTCTCATTTACAGCAAGACTTGGGTCGAACACTTGCAACATATTCAGTAGTTTCTGCACACCCTGCGGCAGCACAAGCTATATGCAAACTTGGAAAAATGTTCATTCAGCATGGACAGGGTCCATTACCTGGGCTACATAATTGATCAGCATGGCTTACATTTGGATCCAGCCAAGATCCAAGTCATCTATAACTAGCCAGCCCCAACCACACTCACTAAGCTTCGGAGCTTCTTAGGCTTTGCCAATTTCTACTGCAGGTCCGTGTCTGGATTCTCCCATATTTCATGGGCCCTTATCCAAATAACCAGGGGTTGTGGTAAGGAGAAATTTGCGTGGGGTTGTTCCCAACAATAAGCGTTCGACGATTTGAAGCAGTGTTTGTGCTCAGCCCCAGTACATTCACTACCAGACCTACAACATCCCTTTGAGATCAAGACAGATGCTTCAGACTATGCGATGGGCGTCGTTCTCACTCAGCACGGCCACCCCGTGGCCTATCATAGTTAAACACTATCAGATATTGTTCGTAAGTACCCTACTTACGACAAAGAAATTTACTCCATTGTGCAAGCCTACCGCCAGTGGAGACATTACATTCTTGGGAAGGAGACAATCATCCACACTGATCATAAGCCACTACATTTCATGCAGACACAAGGAAAATTGCAGAATGATCGCCATCAAAAGTGGTCCACATACTTGCAGCAATTCCACCTCAACATCAAGTATAAAATAGGAAGCACCAATCGCGTTGTTGATTGCCTCAGCAGACCGCCAGTCGTGGCACTCACCATGGTGTTATACTCCTGCGGCCATCAGACCTTTGGATGGTCCAACTCTATGAGATAGACTCGGACTTCGCCACCACCTACCAAATGTTGGGTGAAAATGCAGTTGTCGATAATTTTCATCTTCAGGATGGGTTGTTGTGTCGTCTAGGCCATATATGTGTTCCATCAAGGGAGCGAGCGAAGTTGATCTGGGAATCCCACTACAGTCGGGTGGTAGGACACTTCGACGTCGAAAAGACAGTGGTGATGCTACAGAAACATTTCTACTGGCCAAAAATTCGACAGGAGGTCAACAAGTATATCAATTCCTTCACTGCCTGCATTATTGCTAAACCGACCACTAAGAAATAGGGCATGTACACCCCTCTTCTTACTCCTGACAGACCATGGGAATCCATCTCAATGGACTACATGTTGGGCCTCCCATCCACCAAGCAGGGAAATGACTGTGTTTTTGTGGTTGTTGATCACTTTTCTAAGATGGTGATTATGGTTTCCTGCAAGAAGAACATCATAGCAGAGGCCACTGCCAAGCTCTTCTTTGAATGAGCCTGGGTACATTTTGGAATCCCACAAACCATTGTCTCAAATCGGGACTGTCGATTTCTCAGCAAATTTTGTTCGAGCCTTTGGTCACTATTGGACACCAAGCTCACCAAATCCACAGCCTTCCACCCCCAGACAAATGGCCAGATCGAGGTCATCAATCGAATGATTGTGCATATCCTTCGCATGTATAATTCAAAGCACCCTCGCACATGGGATGAGAGCCTTCCCTATGTCCAACATAGCTAAAACCGATCCCTGCATAGATCAACTGGCCACATCCCCTTTCAAGTGGGGTTGGTATTCCAACCATTGGGTACCATAGATGTTGCACTTCCCTTGGCGGTCACCTCGACCGACTCATCTCCTGCTCCAACTGAAGCTGACAAAGCCACCCGGTTCATTGAGTGGATTCAGCACATCCACCAACAGGTTCAGGATATCCTAAAAAATTCTAATGACAAGTACAAGAAGTGCCATGATCAACATCGGGTGCCACATAAGTTTCAGGTGGGCGACAAAGTTTGGTTGCACTTGCAGAAAGAACGCCTTACAGGACCCCATCGGAATCTTCGTCCACTCCGTTATGGGCCTTTTGAGCTCAACATTCCTCCTTTCCTTGGCTTGCACCTAGTGTTCAAAGTGGATCTCCTTCGCCCTTATTTCCCACCATTATTGGACACCTCAGACATAGCAGAGCAGCTGACACCAACAGAGCTCAACCGCGATTGCTTACAACAGGCATCCAACGATCAGATTGTGGACACACAGATCAAGGGAAATCGACAGCAAAGGATCCAACTTTATCAAGTCATCAAAGCAAGACAGCTCCTACACCAAGGCAAGTGGCTCACCCTGGGCCAAATTTAGCATAAATTTCCTCATCTGATGGGGGAACTCAACGCATTGAATAGAAAACTAGTTTTACTGTATCTCAGTTATTTTGTGTTAAGCACCTGTCAATAATCTATAGTCATTTTGTTATGCTCATAAAATATGGATCAGTTGAAGCTAACTCAAGGTTAAGGCCATTAAAGATAGTGATGGATATGCAAGAAGGAAGTTGCATGCCAAAGGAGTTCCCTGTGAAGGAACGATGTAAAGACTTTGTCGGGATAACAGAATCACAACCTTAATGATTGTTGAGAATTAAGCAAAGAGATACAAGCCTATTTATATAAGAATCCTGGATTACATTCTAAAACAAAATGTATGAGTGGAAGACTAACAAATGAATGTTGACCATTCTAATAATCAAATGGTAATGTGCAGAATGCACAGGCTCATGATTCATTGTGAACAAAAGGTTTGTTGTTGTAGCATGTTGATTTACCAAGAAGGTTGAGGTGAACCTAACTAAGACTTCTCAAGGAAAAGAGCATGGAGATCACAATAAGAAGTAGATTGCATAAGCAAAGAAGGAGAAAAGGAGGAACACTTTTCTCACCCTAAAAACTCTGAATTGTTTAACAGAGTTGTAAGCCTTAGAAGAGCAGTTGTGGGAACAAGTATAGTTAGAAAAAGGGAAAATGAATAAATAATCATATTTAAATGAATAGGCTTGGTCAAATCGTGTTACATAAAGGCAATGAGGCTCTGGAAAATAACTCAATTGGACTAAAAGTACAGGGTTGTGTAGGAGTTGGACGTGGGAAGATTTCCTTGCTTGTTGTTTATTGTATTTCTCTAGTATGAGAGACCGATTTAATGATGCATGTAAATATTTTGACACCATAATGATGATGGTTGTATGATTGTAAAAAAAATTGAGAATTGTTTTTGTTGCACTCATGAAAACATTAAGGATAATGTGATGAAGTGCATAAAGATATGCTACGCCATATCTGAAAATGTTTTATTAATTGGAATGTTATGATACATGCATTTTTATTTGATATGATAACTAATATAATTGTGATATATGTCATGTATAGAAAGAAATTTAAATCGTTGGGAAAGGTAGTTACCAATGGTAAAAAAAAAAAAAAACTCAAGAAGAGGATGAATGTGAGAGGGTCGATGTTGAAATATTGTTGAGAGGAATTTGGGAACCCCATGAAGTACTATTGATGAGGTAAAAATCAGAAAAAATAAAAAAAAGGGTGCTAGTAGCTAGAACAGGTATAAAAATGTTCATGCTTGTATGGCATAAGGTATGAAGAGATTTGGTAAGAACCCCTTCTGAAAATATTTCATTATCTTATTGATATGCGAATAATTTTGAGTGGTTATTGTATGCCATTGCTACCCAAGTAGGGTAAGATTCAGGAAAGAAGAATCTGAATAGTAGAGAGAGGAAGTCTATTTCAATCAAGGATGAGTTATAATCTTTGCAAGAAAATGCATGAGTAAGGAGTACCTTGGCTACCATAAGAAATCTAGGGAGATTAGGAATAAAGGTGCGCATAGTTAGCACATTGCATGGAATGCATTGAGGAAATGCATATTGCATAGGAGGGAAGACAATAGATTTCCCATTAAGGAAGGAGGACCTTCCAATACTCTACTTGAATTGTAGAGGTGTTAAAGAAAAGAGAAGTTGGGTGGCCATGAGTGTTGGCCCCCCAGTTACTAATGAAGGAAGAATGCTTGGGGGCATTCAAGAGAAACTTTTAAGTTTCATATGTGCTAATTTGGGATCGCGATCATCCTATAGCAAGAAGCCCAGTCCTATTGCAATAATGAACGAGAATGAATAAACCTTATTGTGAAGAGGTTGTCTGAGCTCCAACACACCATGACAGGGTGCTTTCCATAAGTGTGAAAAACTTAAACCCAATGCAATGGAACATTGGGTATGAATGTAGCCATGAATATTGGGACATGGATTAAAGTCATTTCACAATTAAAATTGGATTGGGAAAATTTAGTGTGTTGAAAGAATGCATATGTAAATAATGATATTTCCTTTTTCCTTGTACCCTTGAATAGATGAAAATGACTTGGACTATTAGTATAAATAGTTTTGAAAATATAATGTTCAGGAAAACTAACAATTTGTTTGGCTGAGGAATGTTGAAATTGCAGGAAGAAAGGGGTCTTGGATATGGCAGTGTTGTAATCCCATAAGGAAGACCAATTGCCTGCTAAGAAAAATTGCTATGGGAAGGAAAGTCCCATACTTGTGAATCTGGTTCCTGTGCGGAACAGATCTGAAATAAATGTGGAATTTGGAAATTTGTGGGTGATATATTTGCAAGAAAAATCTTAATTTGAAATTGATGACAATATCTCATTATTTATGTATACCTGTGATACATGTGAGACGAAAAATATATTTCTAGGAAGGACAGGTGAAGGTTTTCAAGATGGAAAGCATGAAAAAGGCTATTGTTGAGTTAGGAGAACCCTGTTGTAAGACATGATCACCCAAGAATATGTTGTGTTCTTGCAACACAAGACAGAGGGACACCTAAACATAGCAAGTCTGAGGGACACCTTGACTGTAAGGATCAATGAAGTCTTTAGAACTCTTCCTGTGTGATCCGTGATCTTTTCCTCGAAGTGACTTATAAAGAATTGTATTAAATGAGCATAAATTAAAGTGCACCATTAAATAAGGAAAATATCAATAATGAAGAGACATAATCATCAAATCTGAACACAAAAAATTGATAACGGAGTTCATCCCTAGTGGACTATGTCTACGGGTCCTGCTCTCAAATGGGTAGGCATTTTTATTAACTCAGCAAAAGAATTTGTAAAAATACATAAGTATACCTCATTCTAGAATTAATTTGCATAAGATTTGCTCAGATCATAAAACAGACAGCACCATTGAATTTGTGGCGTCGAATTACCCAAAAATGATTGTCTCCACTCCTCAATCTGACTCTAGCACTCATAGTCCCTTGAGAAATATCGTCTCGGTTTTCATGCCTACTCTCTACATTTAATTCTCTGTACCGATGTCTCAGTTCCTATGCCTGGTCGTACTGTCGCGTGCCCTCCTTCCTCCATCCATGGGCAGACTTGGCTTATAACCAAAAAGTAGGGCAGACTACACAAGGTAGTCAGTGGGCCCAATGGTGGTGGAGCTATAGTTAAGGCATTTGCATAGGGGGAGGTCTTGGGGTCGATCCCGCGGGCCTCCCCTTTTGGGTTGTTGTTATAACTTATGTGTGTGTGTGTGTGTGTGTGTGTGTGTGTGTGTGGTAGTTCACCAACTTTGGAGGTGGTTTAGATTTGTCGGAGGATTTCGTTTGGCCGCCAGATCTGGCGGGGCTTTTTTATTTTTGAAATTCAGTTCTCAGGTCCTCGTTGGGAATTTACCCACTTCCACGTGGCAGCCCATGACTAGGACACATGGCAGCCAACCATTGGGCCATGCCAACCACCTGCATAGTCACCTGCAACATCATCCTGCCACATCACCGTATTGTCTTCCACGTGATTTTATGGACTACCACGTGGCACTTTTTCATTCGTCCACGGATTGACTCAAAATAGCAAAAAATGAGTGACACGTGGCAGCCTCTGGTGCTGCCACATCACCATGCTCACGTCAAAATGATACATGTCACCTCATGTGTGTGTCACACACATTATACGGATGTTGACGTCATCCATACTAATGTTGACGTCAACAGTACGGATGTTGATTCATCCTCTGCTGACTGGGCTAGATTGACTAGACTTTGACCACGAATATATTTCAATCGGTAAATTTGTTTGATGAGTCGTTTACGTCATTGGAAATCTTGTGTCGTGGTCTTCGCGATGGTTCCACTTTCACTGAGTTTTGAGGACTTTGAATTTTTTCCCTTTCTCTGTCTACTGAGGCCATTCTGAGCTTCCTGAGTTGCTCCTGCGAATTCTAAGTTGTCCATAGTCTTCTCTAGATCCTTTTTGGATCACTGTGCAAGAATGCCTTGGCAAGGCAAGATGGATCTCCTGAGGGACTTTATAGGAGAGAAGGGGATGCCTCAGCCTAGGCCTGGAGGGTGAGTGACCGGAAGGAAGAGGAAACTTTGATAATTCTTATAAACCATTTATTGGGATCATGCACACAATGGGTATGTCAAGGAAAAATAGTGACCTAAGATAATAATACAACCATATGGATGCAAATCCACGAACTGTAGAGATAAGTATTGTGCTAGAATATGAAACTTTTTCTCTTGAATTTTGCACAACAATCAGATGTTTTCGCATGAAATTGTGATTAATATGCTCGTTGTCCAAATTTATTGAAGGCAAGGAACGAAGGCCAAGGGTCTGGAAAGGACCTGACCAAGAAAGAGGATCAAGATTTTTGAAGCACTTGAATGATAAAGGCATGACAAGTGTTTACTGAGAAAGAACACCGAGGATGGTGTTCCCTTTAAGGGGGAGGGGATTGTAATACCCATGTTTCCCCCAACTTGTAATTAATCATTAATTATGATTACGATGTTATGGCATGTGAACAATGTAAATGTATCATTGTTTAGATTGACAATAACTAACTGTGGGGGTGAATCCTTGAAGTATTGGCCATGATATCACTAGAGGAAAGAGTGAGGAAACTATAGAGAGGGTTCATAATGTCAAAATGACCCAAATTCTCTTTGTTGAAATAATAAGCCTCATCATGATCCCAAGGAAAAATCAGTTAATGAAAGAAGGACTTGTGGTTGAATAATCAAATACCCCCATGAATGGAAGCATGGAGAGTTTGGATAAGGAGATAGAAAATTGTCATCCTGAAGTACCACAGAGTGCAGTTTTCCTGCAAGCCCAGATTAACCTAAGTTCCTTCTGACAGAAGAAACAGGACATGTCCAGAACCTCCCTAGGGGAAAAAGGAGAGGGTGTGCAAGAGAAGAGGGATACCACTCATAAATAGAGAGAGGGCATGAGGCTCTCCAGCTAATAAGAAGAACTAATGGATTAAGTTGTTCTTATTAAAGGGAGAGAACAAGAGAAATGATCTCTGAGAGTTTGCAGAAAACATGAACTAAGCAGAAGGTTGCGATATTGTTGCTGAGGGAGCATTTGATAAACCTCGTAGAGGTTGTGACAGATAAAGGATCTTTGAAAAATTGCAAAATTTTCCTAGTGATATCATGGCTTGGCATGGGGGTGGCCAGAGCACTAAGAATGAATGCCTTTGAGCCTACGTTTGAGTGGAAAGGTGAACAACCATAGTCAGTTGGTCTGTGATCAATTGTAATAGATAAGTATTCCATATACCCTGTGTGTTATAATTGAAATGAGTGGTTTGATGCCTATGTCTATGACTAAAATTTTCATTGCATGATTATTATTAGTAATGCTTATTGTTCTTTTGTGAACCCCTGCATTTGAATGGTTTGGGTTTGCCTCTGCTTAGCAGCAAGAGAAATATTAGACTTGGGTCTTCAAATGAAATTAGGAATAGGATTATGGTTTATGTGCTGGTTGGAAAACCCTTAAGGGAATTTTCCCAAGGATTGATTTTGTAATGTAAGAGTTGGGGAAGACTTCGTTGGAATGCTTCAGTCCCGTCGAACCCTCAAAAATACCTTCCCCTGTGTTATAACTTAAGTTTTGTGAATGGAAGGCACTTCCTTCAAACCAATCGTCCAAGAGACCATGGGCTCATGCCCACTACCTTAACCAAATCTTAGCTAAGAGTTAAGAGTGTAGCATATGGATCTTGACAAAGTTCCATATGACTAGGTCCATGGAACCCTTCGCTACACTCAAAAAGGAGCTAAGTTATTCGGGACTCCGGGACTCTGGAGCTCCAGGGTGAATGGAAATTTAAAAACCAATCGAATTCAACCTTTTGGTACGGTTACTAGAGGGGTTGACCGATATATGGTGGTTTCCTTAACTGTGACCATGGGATTTGTCCCATCGTTAAACACTAATAAACTTCTCAGTCACAAAATAACACAAGCCGTAGATCTGAGGATACTTCAGGATCTCCCCTGACCGTTGGATCTACGTTGAGGTCAGTCTGGCGTTGACCACTCTGGGAGAAAATGAGTGTTAAATGGGTGGAACCCCTAAACGTCGAAGTCATGAAGTGATGAGGACCATCGATATGAAGAAGCTTCAGAACCTCTCTTGACCATTCAATTTAGACCGTGGTTAGTTCGGCACTCACCACTCCGAGATTAAAAAGGGAATTTACACAACCAAACCCCCAAACACCGAAGTCACAAAGCAACGTGGACCGTGGATCTAAGGATCCTTCGGGACCCTTCTCGACCATTAGATTGAGCCTAGTGAAAGGATATCAAAAAGTACTCCAGCGAAGTCCTACTCGAGGAGGTTCGACGTGTTGGTGAATGAGAATATCACCGGAGCATCGAAGGCCGAAGTGACGTGGCATGTTGATGTCACCTAGGGTGACATGGACCCATAGTAGGTGTGCCACGTGTCACCCCGATTCGTGACCTTGACATGTGTCACCAGTTGATTGGACCATGTGTCACCCTTATCTTCTGCCAAATGTCTTCCATTGGATCAAACCAAGGAATATTATGGGTCGTTCGATCATTATTCGACTCTCCGACTAAACCCCACTTCGGGTGATTCAAGATGAAGGTGTGGATTTTCCCTGAAGCGTCGAAGGTCGAAGTGACGGCAGCAGATGATGTGGACAAAGTACATGATGGAGTTCGACCATGTGACAGAGCCACCATTTGTCATCACGTGGCTAAGCCATGTGTCCCACTGATTTATCGTATATGGTATAGAGTTGGAGAGATGGATACCATGTGTCAACGTGGCATCATCACCACGTATCTATCAGGTGGCAGATGGTAGTAGGGACACTCGTGCAGAATGTCACATATGCAAGAGGGACTCACTCCGGGAATTCGGGACTTCAGAACTCTAGGTGTTTGGAGTGATAATACACAAGCTCCAAAAGGGGCTGAAGTTTGGAGCCATATGGCAGGATTCCAAGGTTTTGGGACTTTGGAGGATATGCGAGTAGAGAAAAGGGCATTCAGTGTTGGAGTGTTAAACGTCGAAATCCATTAGGCCTATGTGTCGAACGAGGGTGAATCTCAGCCATTGGATTTAATAGTGGATTGATATCCACCATACATGCAATAGTGTTAGGGAACTCTGGGACTTCGGGACACCGGGAATGTTTTAGACATGGACAGGAAGGACGAAGGGCCGATAATCGCAAAGGCATGGGGAACATTCCCTATAACCGCCCCTCTAGTGGTCATGTCATCGCTAAAGGATGACAACCTTGGTCGAGTCTATGCCAGGCGGGATGGTACGAATAAGGTGAACCCACGTGGGTGGCACATGGCATTTGACCAATGATGCCTGAAGAGCTTCGGAAGGGCATAACTTCCAATCCAGAGCTCAGATTTGAGCATCGCAACAGTCGTTGGAAAGATCTTGATGAGCATAAGATGACGGAGATATCGGGAAGAGGATTTGATATGATTGAGAAAAGTGAAATTCTTATGCCCTGTCCCTTAAAAAAGTGCTTAGGGGTCGAGTGTGCTACAAATGGTGTCTTCATAGAAAGATCATACAATGTTGCCAAAAGAATAAAAAATACTCCAAACTCTTGCACAAAAAACTTTACAAATTATAAGTGCAAGAAACCTATCTTGTTGACACTACAAACTGCAAGTGCAGGAGATTTATTGTAAAATATTTGGATTTTCATCTGTTTGCATTCTTGAGATGAGATTACATGTGCACTTTGATATTTTTGTCTGACCTTGTTTGCCTTTGTTAATTGATTGTCTTTGATGCAAATGAATGTGCTTTACGTTGTTTTATCTGTATGTGATGTGTGCGAAGAGAAAGCAAAACTCACCAATGCCAATATGACACACATTCAAATCTCCTAAGACCCCCTTATTCAATTTCGGGTGGATCTAGGACTTGAGACAAAAAATCAATTTATTAAGTAGTTATAACTTCAAAAAATGCCTTATAACACCAAGTACAATTTTGCAAAAAAAGGCCTTATAACTCCAAAAAACAATTTGTGCAAGAACCCTTATGACGCCTTTATAGAAAAGCACAAAAAGACACCTTATAACTCCTAATACAATCAATTGGAATGGAGAAAACTCCCTTCTAACTCCATACAAATTTTTAAACCTTTTAAGTCTGAAATTCCAAGAAAACAATACAAGTGTTACCCTAATAACTCCCTTACAAATTTGCAAAAGGATATGAGCACCATATCATAAACATAATTGTATAATCCTTCTGAATTATTAGGCCATTGTATAATGGGGATTTACCAAGTGACAATCAGAAAATAAAATAAAAAAACTCGATTTCTTCGAAACACATCAGAATTTATGGCATAGTATTAAAATGGGTCTAAGATGCCTTCACGCTTTCTAGGTCCTTCTAAAATGCCTTTCCTTGGAAGCTGGTAAACAATAATTTTTTCATTTTTTCAACGATTTGTTGTTGAGATTACTTTTTTAGTATTTCAATTGATTCATATATAACTAAAAAACCTAAAAGCCTTTAATTTCTGAATTGGCAAAACTGCATTTTTGGTATGATGGGATTGTCATCAACTTCGTTCTATACATTCTTGAATGTGTCCACATCATGTTAATTGAATTTCCTTCACAGATACAATTACTTCACCAAAATAATCCATGGGTAAGCTCATTCCAACCAGTAAAACTATTACAAAGCCTCACATAACCTAATGAAATAATTTTTGTGCGTAAATTTGATGGGACCAAGAAACTAATGTTAATATTAATGGTGTAGGATTTGCAAAATATGTTGCATAATTACTACTTCTCCACGGTGTAATTGCTTTCTAGATACATATGAAGTTTATATGTTGCTAGAAATAGTTTTATTACATCTAGGAGTCTTGAAAAGGTGACAGATATGGTGCACAGTAGAGCTATGTTTAACAAATTATTTGAGTCAATCTTCTTAGATGAATTTCAGTCATGCTTTTCAAGCAGCCACACGTGAAATATCATCAATGTAACCATATCACTTTTATACATTCCACAAAAATTGAACAAGTCAATATGATACTATTTGGTTTTAGTCTCGTTCTCATACTTTTTCATACTAATCTTTGGCATTGTCTTTATTAATAGCGACCGTGAAGAATCTTTACAAACTAAGAATTCTCCAAAAAATACATTTTGTTGAAAGAAGTTACATATTTACCAGAATGTGATCTCACTTTCTCTATTTTCAAAGATGAATTAAATGAACGCATACTACTCCTTATCGATCTCGCTTCAGAGTTATTGGCCAACCACACTTTTTCTTCATCAATATATCAGCGATGTCAATGATGTGAATTTGTAATGTGTCTTCATCCATAACTTCGATAATACGTACTCCAGCCCATCATATCATAAACTTGGCAGTCGGTCTTCCAAGTGTGTTATGATAAACTATTCAATCATCATAGCAATCAGCACTAGGATTTCGCTCTAATACCACATGATAAAAATATGAAGCAATAAAATAACAAAGAAGATCAAGAACTCATAATATGGCGGAAAAGGCATCGAAGGCAAATTAACTTTCATTAACATAATGTACATATGTATAGTACATAAATAGCTAACCACCAATAACAGTACACAAAACTAAGTGTTTGTTTACCAAGGATAACAAGTATATCCTCAAGTAAACATAAAGTGGTTTAGGACATTAAGATTAGTACAATATTTCTAACAATTTGATTTTGATCTCAGCATGACGATTGATTCAGGATTTGAGTGGTTCCTGCAGGACACCTGGTTTAGTACTCAATCGTTATTTGGTAGAATTATGGTTCAGTTGAATCATACATAGAAATTCAAATTGATGTTTGGGATGTTGATTGACACTATTTGTATGTCATTTTCTAAGAGCAGTTTTGTGGACATTATGCTCACTTTAATGGTCATTCGACCTAGCAGAGGGTAGTTAGATCCTTCTACGTTATTGTTTGGCATTTGATTAAGTTGTCAGGAATTTTTAGGGATGTGTTAGACTTGTATTTGATTCACTTCTCATGATTTTCTCTCATCATATATTGGAGTCCATGTTAGTGAACAATTATAGGCATTCTAGGTCACATGTTTACACAGTGGGATTTTCCAAATTCTGTGAGTTTTTAGCATCTAGATTTGGTGTCTTTTCAGGCAGTTCTTCATCAAGGCTCAACTCGAGAGTTTTAGATTGAAGAATTAGATATGATACCAGTTCTCATTGCCTTGTTGGCATTATTGTTCGGAATTATTACTGAGGGGGGATTGTTAGCTTGTGACTCCTATACTATCATGAAGTCCTACACCACCTTATTATATTTCACATTATGAGATATAGTTTTTATCCTAAGTGTGTATTAGATCCTATCTTCCTTATCTCCTAATGAAGTGTTGATATGAAATAAAATCTAGTTTATGAGGTGGTTTCATCCATGCATTATAAAATTACATCATCGGAATGAATATTGTAATTGAAGAGGATGGCTTAAGGCCTTTTCTGCAAAGTTTTTGTGTCTTGTCTTATGTTCTATTTCTTAACAATGTGGATATTATTATGTAAAAGTGTTATTTTGGGTCCAAATGATAAATATTGGAGCATAGGCTCCACCATTAGATCTCTCATTTTAGTTTTTGTAATATTTATTTGAATCAATTATGATTTGCTAAATTGTTGTGTGTGCTAGTGGAATGGAGACACAGGTATGAAAAATCCTTTGTACATAATTTTTTACAAGATGTTAGGCTTCAAATTCTATTTTCTCCTCCTAATACTTTACAGTGAAATATAAAAATCATTTTCCTCGATGTCACTAAAAATCCGTAATGCTTTATTTTTTTTTATTTTTCCCTTTTAATGTTTTTTGGCCTTTGATTAATTGAGAAACACTGGTGAAATGGAATGATGTCAAAATGAATCAAAATGACTTTGTTTTCAATACATTTTTAAACATAATATTTTAACAAACCTTGTTTTTGTTAAGTACCGAAGATCTGAATACAAAATACACCAGAATAGATCCAAGAAGAATATATGAAAAACACACTTTATTATATAAAAACCCTTGAGGTAGGGAAACACCATACAATGGATCCTATTATGGAAGGGATCCTCTCCTGTTCACTTGCCTCTTCGAGGGGGAATCCTCCTATGAAGCCACCACTCACAATACAATACTTCTCTTCAGATCTCATTACAGTGCATGAACTATTTTATATAGTGCAACCAACCACCTAAGAACATTCCAGAGGAACCTTCTAGAAGAAAAAGTCCTCTTACATTTATTATATCTAACTAACTACCATAATGGGTCTTATTTAACACTATAGTGGACCTAGTCCACCTTACATTGAATGGCCTCCACTATGGACCCCTCGGGCCCCCCACTACCCATCTAGCTACCTAACAGTTTTGCACTAAAAGTATCAATTTATTTGTCCAAACATAATAAATCCATTAATTACAAGCTAGAGATTGGATTTTTTTTTTAGACCATCCACTTATGAGAAAATCACCACCATATTGTAGTGACTAAGATTTTATGCATGAATAGATTATCATGTGACTTTGCTCTACAACTTATTAGTGTAATCATAAGGAGATGCAAAATATGATCAAATGGATTTCCCATGTCTATGATGTGCATGTCCCATCGAATTGAAATTTGTGATCAATATTCTCTAGAGATGTTAAGGAATTGCTTCCTATAGGCATGTCGAACTCTAGGTGTTGACATTTTGATCTTAAAAATCGTGAAATGGTGTGGGTGAAAGTGAAAAAAATGAGATGTAAAGGGCATTACATAATAGATGATGATTAAATAAAAAAATTCATAAATAAAAATGTAAAATGTTTAGTTGAATATATAAAAAGCTAAAAAAAATTGAAGGAATGGTCAACTTTTATGGAGCAATTTTTTTTGAAAACTATTACACTAGCACAGCCGCTAACTCGCGGCTGATAACGGGTGCCCCCAATATTATACTGAGAATGTGTGTCCCTAAATATAAAACATTTGTGGTAATTTGTTTGTGGTAATATGAAACGTTTGACTGCATTAGGTTGATAAATGGAACATGGCAATTACACATCCTTACAGTAATTTTTTAATGTGATTAGGTAAATGTTAAAAAGTAAACATGTTAACGGATGCCTTGATAAATGCAAGAAAGTTATGAACAATAAATCTGATCCATTGATTTTGGAGGACGACTAAGAATATGCCAGCATCTTCAATGCATAGCCATCAGATTAGGGTTTAAGGTTAAATAAGGTTAAAAGATCATTAATTATGCCCATTGTCAATAGGTGTACGCCTTTCGGCGTAATTAAAGAGAATAAGAACAAGAGAAATCAACCAAATAGAGTTTGGAGACATTTTTTTGTGACTCATTTCCTATGGGATGCATTTTAGTAAGCTAAATGGATATATCTTTATAGAAAAGTATTGGTCTAAAAATAGAAAGATTATCTTTTTGAGATTTCATGATAACAACCTATTGCGATTAAAGTCAACCACATGTTTTGGTCAATGAGATTTAATCATGAAAGGTTTGGTCAATGAGATTTAATCATGAAAGGGTTATGATTTTAAGAGACTACTTCAAGATTTCCACCTTTGCTTACTAATTTACAATATTTACGTAATTTGAGAATCTTTTTGACATCATTACATTATTATACCTACCACCAGGCAAGGTATATAGCGATGAGTTCGCTCCTTTAACTACCTATTTGTATGAAGTTGACCATAAATTTTAAGTTTATTCCAAATTTTTACATTAACAAAACTTTTATTTTAGTTTTCTTAAATATTAATAGTCATTTATTTATTCAATCATTGGCTTACTCTTATTGTAGAGGCGACGGCGGTGTACTCATTGTTTTCTAACATCCATTAATCTCATGGCCATGGACAAGACTTCCATTACAGGGGAATCAGGAATTATTCCCTTGAATGTTGTTTCCATCTATCCAATTGGCACGTTTAAAATACCAAGTATAGTGGAGCTTCCATCTTGTCTTAGTAGGATGGATTTGCAAGGTATTATTTGTTGCCATGCATGAACTGCTGAGAACACTAACTCGTTAAACGCAGGGCCCTGTCGAATAATGTTGGACCAATATCACAATTAGAACGTTTTTTTTTTTTAATTGTTACCCTCGGTATTTTATATTTTGTTTTAATTGTTATCCTTTGTAAATTTATATTTTTTATATTGTTTGGATTACTGAACATAATCTCACCCTGCCACTATCTCGTTCCCAAGGCCTCTTATGATCAGGTAATTGTAATCGGTTGTCACTATCTCGTGCGAAGGTAATTGTAATCAGTGTTCCCTTGTTCTAGGAATTAGGTATTGTTATTGTGTTAGGCACCGACACTTTTGAAATGTTTCTAAGTGTTGTGGTTTTAGATACTTCCTAACTATTTTCGAAATTTAAATTAACATTTGACAAATATTCAAAGTAATGATGTATATGAATTTACATGCTATCCTTATATGTTATAATACCCATAAATATAATAAAAGTACTATCCGTATATGTTATAATCTTAGTAATAGTTATATGTAATATAGGATAGCTCTCTAAATTCTTGCATAGTGGCAGATATATGTTGACATGCAGTTTTGTTTTATTAACTTGTATTGTCTTAATTTCCATTCTACACCTTGGTTTCCTCACTATAATCAAAGTCTACCTTAAGTTCCAACACTTATGAGTGTTCACAAATTTTGTGATATACTATATATTAGTGTTGCATGTGATTTATAATGTTGGTTAAATAGAAATGTCATTTGATTACACAATTAATAGATTTGATATAATTTTGGGTTTAATATAGTGAATAATAGTTCATTGGTTTTAGTATTGATACAATGTCCAAAATCCATTTTAAGGTACAACCCTAACTTTTCGCATATTTCAATTGTTCATGGTTAAATCTCTTGAATCTCATTTGTATGGTGTTATTAAAGATACAAACATGGTTGGATACATATTGTTTCATATAAATTCAATGAAGAAGGTTAATTGTTCTATGATTTTGACCTTTTCCAATTTTCCATCACCAAAATCCAACCATAAAATCTTTGTTCAAATTGTAATTTTGGATTGTTGAAATCATTATTTTTAATGCAAATATAGATTTAGTACCCTCGAATATCCTACTGCAATTAGATTTTGCAATGCTAAATATTGATATTTGCAATATTGTTAATCTAAAATTATTTTTACTAGATTTCAAGCCAAAATTGTCAATACCCATCTTTTACCTTAATCCCATGTGCAATATCCCAAGGCTAAAAGTGAAGGATGGCATTTAGTTAATTGCTTGACATATGTCCCAGTCAATGAAGGAATATTTTAGTTGAGTGTTCATGGCATTAATTGAATGTCATATTTATTCATTTTAGGCGTTAAAAGAGAATCCCATGTTTACAAACACTAAAACATTGACCAATAGTTGGAACGATAAAAAAAATTGTCCTTATTATTGATTTACATCGCCATGTAATTCATCAATTCTTGTTGATCACTCTCTCGTAAACTTCAGTATAGAATTTTATGATTCTGTGCAACAAGAAAAACGAGATAAGAATAATTTATTACTTACTACCAATGTTTGTCATCTTAAAGTTGCAGCGGAGTCTATTAATACGCAATCAAGAGTCTTGGCAGAGAAGCACTCTATGAATGTCAAAATACCGCACAACATTGTATACATTTGTGGATTTCATAATAACAAGGTATAGTGATACATGGCACCTCAACTCAGGGATGAAAAATGAAGAGTTGAAGCAACAACTTCTTCGATATAAAACAACATTCAAAAGTTTTGGGTGCTACTTAAAGAACTTGTCTTGAATAACTTATCAAGAATAAGGGTTTGATATATTCAATTCAGGTGTTATGTATTTTGTTTAAGAGATCTGAACCAAGTACTTGTTCACATGGAACTAACTAGATGCCCAACAATATTAGTAATAACTAGTTAAACTAACCTCTTGAGTTTTTTATTCAAACATATGTTATTTGGTGTATGCTACAGTTTTTGGGATACTAATTAATTAATATATTCAAATTTTCTTATATCTGCTGAAGGCAGAGTATATTGTAATTGCTTTGTAGTCAATTTGCTTTGAATTTTAAATAATTTGCAATTTTTTCATTTTCTGTCATAAAGTTTTCTAAAATCATAAAAAAAATATCTATTAAATTGATTATTCTTTAAATTGAAAAAAAAAATCTAAATATAAATTCATATTTTGTGATTGGTTATTAACTATGATTAGACAATTTTTATGTGGTTTTACATTTAATTGTCATATTTAAAAAACTAATTTTAAAAATTAAAATTTAAAATATCAAACAGTTTGTCATGTGTCCTTATTAATTATGGTCATCAATATTTATGTGTACACATGTCACGTCTATTAATTATTTTAGATATTAAATAAATATAATAATAAGAGTTTGAAATATTAAAAGTAATAATTTAATTTTAATAAAGTAAATACACTACTAAATTCAAAATTGAAAATATAATTTTTAATTATAATATAAAAGTATTTTTTATTGTTTTATTCCAAAAATAATATGATGATGATGATGATTAACGTCCACTGAGACTTATTGGTCTATCGGACCTTAAGAAGGTAAATGATTACTTGTGATTATTTAGAATTTTACTTGTGATTCTTTATGTCTAGCTATAGAACTGGAGATTACCCCAAACTTTAAAGTATTATCAAAATTCAAAATAATTCAAAATGGATTTCAAAATATATTAATAAACTTTAATTACAATAAAAAGAAATTTAACTACTTTTGATTTATGTATAACGATAGAACTCCAGATCACCCCAAAAATTGAAATAGATTATACAATATTAATATTTAAAGTTTAAAGTTTTATCAAAATTCAAAATGGATTTCAAAATATATTAATAAAATTTAATTGATGATGATGATGATTAACGTCCACTAAGACCTAGTTGGTCTTGTTATCCCCGATATCTAGGGATAACTAGGAGATCATGTCTCGAGGCCCACGTGGTCCTAGACATGGAGTACCGAGAGCAAGAGCGACTTGAGCATGGCCCTGGAGGGCCCATCTTTCTTCTTCTCAGCCAGCCTTGTCCTGTCAGCAGTACCAGCCTCCATCACTACCGGCCTGGACTTGCATCAGAGAGGACTCTTGCTCCATGAGGTAATTGGTCCCAGGTATCATGGTATGTGTCATATTTGATCGTTATAACCTTCTTATGTATGCATTTGG